>JAATLQ010032489.1:0-52998 GCA_013421005.1 Heliconius erato x Heliconius himera
CCAATGGGACACGAAAATTTGTATGGGAGCATTTTGAAAAGGTTTTTTGCAACTAACAAAACATATTATTTTTAGCCATAATACACTTAAAATAATACCAAAATGCTTAAATTAATAAATAAATATATCTAAAATGGCAAAATATTTGACTTATCTATAAAATTGTATTTTTAAAACGTATTCAAAGTAGCGGGACAAGAAAAGACACAAAATGTACACTTTTTCTGATTATGACCCAAATATCTATTTATGTTTAGATACTTAAATATATTTAAAAAATGCTTATATTAATATTATGTTATCTACAAGTAGTTTTCATCATTACAGCAAGCACTGTAATGATGAAAACTACTTGCTAGCTACTTTGAAAGTCAATGATTTTTTGTTTGGTAGTGCTATTTCATGGGAAAATATAGATATAAATCATATTTTATTTGCGATCCATCGATTTTGTTGCAAAAAAAAAATAACTCAAGTTTTCTAATAAAATAAAGTTTAAAAGATTCCTCTTATTTATTACCCTATTTTTAACACTTACATACTTTAATAACAATTTATAAAAAAACAAAGATGCAGGTCACTGTGAAGAAAAGCTTGGAACCAGATTTAAGTCCTCATTGGAAACGATATCAACCAATGGCATAATTCGAAAAATAAATTTAGTGTTTTTTATTTTTCATTTTTTTGAGACTTATAGTAAGTTTCCTTGATAAGTTTCCTTGAGGTCTTTGAATCAGCTTACATTAGCTTAATTTTAATGAATAGCAGCGATTGGGGCAACTGCCTTCACAACGCCTCCCAGAGGTTCCTTGCGCACGATTGCGTTGAAACCATTTTGAGGATCAGCTGTGTATTCTACAATACGGCGTGTACCATCTGGATCTATTAGCGAATAAGAACCTTGGACTACATCCCCAGATCGACTTTCTTGCTGGTTTTTCGAGTCACCTGAAGGAAATAAGAAATGAGTGAAATCCAATTCTACAAAAAAAACAAGGAAAAATACTTCATTAAGCTAAAATATGTGTTAACTTTATTCACAATGATTACATTTGTTTCAGATTGTAATATAGAGTGAAATATTATAGTACTTAAAAATCTAATAAATCTATGTAATTTAATTTATTTGTAAATATTTTTTTGACACGTTCACGGGATCAATTTTGTTTTTTCTCCTGCTTATGTGTTTTTATTTCAAATATAACAAAATAAAATCAAATCAAAAACACTTTATTGCATAAAAATAAAACATAATTCAATAAAAAAATAAGTTTTAGTCACACTGCACTTTGCAAAGGCGATATATCTAGCTCTGTCCTAGGTTCCGATTTTTGATTTGAGTGTCAACACCTTAAATGTTATTAAGGTTGTTTTAGACCTCAAAACGAGCCTAATTGGAGCAACGCTAGTGACAGAATGAATTTCTTTGTATTAAATTGATGTATATTAATGTCATCGTTATAGTTACTTATTTAGAAAACGTATAAAAATTTGAACGTAGCGGGACTCGATCCAGGAGGATCCAGGAGGCGCGGGTTCGAGCCCCGTGTCGTATTTTTCTTTCCTAAGTTTGGAATAACACTTTAAAAATGTTTAAAAACGTTAAAATTATTTTACTGATATTAAATACTACTGTATCCAATATGAAAACCACATACCGTTCATTCAACTTTATTGTATCTCCTTCTAAACATTCATTGCAATCACTTTAAATAATCTGAATTTGAATGCCTGTCTAATTGAATTATATATTTTTATTAAACGGTTTTATTTAGCTCACCCCGTTTGTTTGTTTGGATCAAATTTGGTAATTAGAATTTTTCCCCCTTCTTGACACCAGATCGATCTGATATTTGGTATTGATGACAATACAATAAAATAAAAAAAATATGAATTTATCATATAATAACTCTAGATACGCAACGCCCAACGATTTTATTATTTGTCTGATCAATACCCCAGATTGATGAAAAGATTGGTGCGATCTGGTAGCTAGGACTTACCGAATTATTATTTTGCTTTTAGTACATTACCTACATTATTTTTATTGTAATAAAACCGTTTAACATAAAAATATTTTTTTATTTAATTTATTCCTATTTAAAATCACTAAAAAAAATATCTGCTACATTACTTATTAATATGTACTGTATGTCTATTTTCATGTGTGCTTTAGCATATATTTTGGTTGTGGTACTAAAGTCCAATGAGATGCACCGCCCGCATACCATTTCGTTTGAGATCAAAATCGATTTCAATCCGTATGAAATAATGTTGTACTCAGTAAATTTGAGGGTTATTACGACCTCAAAGAAAACTGTATTTGTCTTTATCATACGACATACGGTTGTGGGGACAAATTTTCCGCACTTCACCGGCGTAAATTCTGGCTGCTGCTGAGGGTCTTTTCGACCTCACCCAACAGCAGTAAATATGTTAAATGAGTAGAAA
Source organism: Heliconius erato x Heliconius himera (assembly GCA_013421005.1). Taxonomy (NCBI): domain Eukaryota; kingdom Metazoa; phylum Arthropoda; class Insecta; order Lepidoptera; family Nymphalidae; genus Heliconius; species Heliconius erato x Heliconius himera. The sequence goes on from JAATLQ010032489.1 coordinate 2,452, forward strand.
CTACATTATTATACATCTGCATATTAAAATCAGTAAATACTAACCAGTTAAGGCATCTTGAATGTCGTAAGCATACGAATATTGTGGGTTGGGATCGTAGTCTTCCACAGGGGCTGCTACTTTAGCTACAGCGTAGGGCGCTAAGGCTGGCCGAGCCACCGCGTATGGAGCTAAAGCAGGCCTCGCGATTGCAAGAGGTGTTGCCAGGGGAGCAGCTAGTGGAGCAGCCAAGCCGTAGGGCCGGGCATAGCCAAGCGGCGCAGGTAACAGACCCGCATAGACGCTTGACGACATAAGGACAGCTAAAACGAAAACCTGAAAGAAATTATTGATATAATGTTTATTGAAACTATACAACTAAATATTTTATCCAGTAATCAGTAATGGTGTAACGGAAACCGGAAAAGCATCTACTATGAACATACATCATATATTATAAACAGAGAAATTGCCCTGAGTAAAATATGAACCTACGACCATCCGGTACTGAATAAGTGAAGCAATTCACTAGAGCCGAGTTTTATTTTGGCTATTTGACTTTTTTTGCTTCACGTTATATTCCGCACATATCACTGTAGGGAGAGGGTACCTGAGAACCTAGTGTTAAGCACTCCGTTCCTATTAAGATACTTCCGTTGCCCACTTTCCAAATTCTTGAGACAGATATTGCTTGTTGTGTGACAAAACTCTCTCTCTTTCTCTCTCTCTCTCTCTCTCTCTCAGAGAAGAAGAAATGATAATAAAAAAGCTTATGAAACCCTATGGTTAATTTTTTTATGTAAAAATCCTTCCTCCTCTTCCTAAATTCATTAATGAAAACCAAGTAAAAATTCCATCTATCTCTAAGAAGGAATTAACTGATAAAAATATTACATAAATAGTTATATAACATTTAAACAACTTAAAAAATATATATTTATTTAAAAAAAAAAACAATAATTTAAGCTATATGTGTTATCTGTGAAATATGTACCTTCATTGTGGATTGTGGAGCTGACGCTTAGACGAGAGCCTGAGAGCCTGTGATAGTGGAGGGTTACTTCGACTGTTTATATATCATAACCCGCCTAGAAAAAGGTTTAATCATGGACCTACAAGGGCCCTTTAACGCTTTAATTATTAATATACTTATCCAACAATGTATTAAGCCACAAATTTAATATAACTACACTGAAATTAGAATATCTGGGTCACATGCAAATTGCGTATAGGACATGCGTGTACGGCTCGAACAAACAAAATATATAGATGTTTAAAGCAACTTTTTAAATTTTTATTCTTTATTTATTGTTTTTTTTTAAATAACATCTATTGTCATCTGGTATATGAATAAACATGAAAAGATAATCTAAGATTTAAATTAATTATATAAATAACAACAAATACGACGCCATGTAACTGGTGTCATAGCCTAACATTTAAATATTTAATAATAGGTAATATAAAAATACTTTTTAATTCCTTAAAACTGAAATTTGGATGCAGATGTTGGAACAGATATACGTTACTAGAACAAGCTGCTATCTGCAGCAAGCAAAACTAATATTACATCAGCCAATTTTTCTAGAGTACGTTCACTTAAAATAGGCAGTGAAGCTTGGATTATGTTGACATTCATACTTTTCTAATAATAAAATAAACAATCTTCATCTTCTTTTCTTTTACCAGATAAAATTGATTTATTTTTTATTTATAGACGCCTACTATTAATTTAAAGCAAAAGATTAACATCGCAATAACATTCATTTGATGTCACATTTTGATTCACTTCTTTCTATAAATTATTTTTTTTACTACATCCATCTTCATCCTCACTAAAGGAAGATCCCCATCTTAAGACACTGTTCCCTATTTTTCGCCTATTTTACTAAATTATTTTTGTAAACATACTTTAAAAAATACCTTTAATTCATTACAGCATTTTTTGATTTTATTTTTTTATCTTCACATTGTATAAAGTGTTTAACAGCGTAGGCAAAAGGATCTTAGTATTAAGTCATTCCGCTATCCACTTTCCGCATCATTTCCTAGACATTACTTGTTGAATCATGCTCCTGATTGGCGGAACAAAACGCTGCGTTTTTGTCTTCAGAGCAAAAAAAAAGAATATTCCCCAGAGTGGGAATCGAACCACTACTATCACGCCGCACTTGAGACCCTACAAAGTACTACTACTACCCTAGTGTTAAGACACTCTGTTCTGATTAAGTCACTTCTGTTCCCCCATTTCCACCCAATCCTAAAGTATTAATGATTATGCCTATACTGAAAAAAATATATGCCTATTTTATAAATATCTACATTTTTTGAAAATAATAATTTGAAAAGAGGAATCGTTACGCAGTTGGGCAACGTGGCATACGTTGCTTGATGATGGTTGTAAATACAATCACCGGGAAACGAATGTACTTAACTGTATCCTCTTTATATTCGCAATATGGTAAGACAAAAGGGGTTACCGACGATCCTCAGCACACAATGTTTCGAGCTGACTGAGCTTTTATAATTTAAACATTCCGTAAACGTAGGGCATTACATTGTCATGACAAGTGTATGGATGGAATGAAAAGCAATAAGATCACAAAAGTCCGAAAGGGAAAATAATTCAATATATTATTAATAGAGCACAGTCGTGGCGCAGGGGCACAAATTGTGACTGTAAAATCGAATGGTTGTGGATTCGATTCCCACTCGATGAAATGAAATATTCATCGCTCTGGTGTCGGGGCAAAGTGCGGCGTTGAGTTCCGCTACTTAGCACGCAATACCTACAGAATTCCGCGGAAAGTAGGGAACGGAGTGTCTTAACGCTAGGTTCCCTCTCCCTACACTGCTGTGTGAGGGATACAGCGTGAAGTTGAAAAAATAACTTCAATTTATATCGAAAACGCGTATTTTGACTCTATAAAGAGAATCAAAATTATAATTTGGTACTTCCGGTTGACTTAGAATTATTAATTTTAAATCTCTATGAATTATAAATCTTCGAATATTTTTTGCAGCTAACATCTACTAATGGTAATACTAGTTCAAGAAACAATGTGAAAACTATACATTTGTAGTTAATTGTTAGAAAAATTATAGCCTTAAAAGAGTAAGCCAATTTGGTACTAAAGTCGCTTGTTCAAGTGATGTATCAGATAAAAGGGCTCTTGCTAAGCTAAGCTTGAATTTCAGAAAAAATTGAGACCTCCAATTTTTGTAAGGCACCCTCGATAGGCGAGCCCGACTCTCGCTTGTTTTATCACGTAGTCTAACATTAAGTCATAACGTTACGACATAACATAAGAACCGTACTGCTAAATGCTAACTGCTACTTAAATTAAATAGAAATAAAAAAGACGAAATAAAAGATTTACAAACTATAATTTCTATGTTAATATTTTGTCTGAAGCCCAAATAAATAGACTACAGAACTATCGGCTTATTTTTAAAACGTATTTCGCTGTCCGGCAAATACAGAAGAAGAAAAATCTGGAAATTTGGTTCGGTGGTAAAAAAAACTCTCCCTCTCACTTATTTTGCTTATAATATCATAGAAACATTGTCTTTAAAACAACTTTGTGGGTCACAGCTGCACGTTATCAAGTGCGTGTGTGGTTAGTCACGTCACATACGAGATTATTAATATTGCCCTGCCCTTATAAGGTTAGCAGAACTAATAGCGTTTTGTATTTATTCTAAGATCATTCAAAATAATCAGTACAAGACATCTGTATTATCCATACCCATATTATAAATTCGAAAGTAGCTCTGTCTGTCTGTCTTTTACGCAATCAGGGCCAAACCGCTAATTCAATTGTGATAAAATACTCATATAGAGATACTTGAGGGTCTTCGGATGAACATAGGTTACTTTTTTTTCTCATATTTGTAATATTCTCGATATATACTAAGATATTAAAATACATTTCAATTTGACATATAATTTATTCTGCCATATTAGTAACAACCGTCACTAAGCAACCGTTGCTAGGCAACAAGGATTTATATCGTTTTAAGAAAAGGTCGCCCAAAATGAGCTTACTGGACGCTTACAAGGCGTGCGCTGACTCAACTTTATGAGACATATAAAAACTATGTTTTACAAAAATATTGTGTTTTAAAAAATCTATTAAAAAGTCCACGATGATGTATGTTTATCTCTGAAGGTTGCGCCACAGTAACAAATTTTAATATATTTAATTTTTTTTTTGGGTTATTGTTAATGTATTTTCTATAATTTCATATTCAATCCTTATCAAAATAAATATAATAGTCACCTTTAGCATTTCACCTATATTAAAATTATATTTTACTGTACATCATTTTAATAAGTACTGAAGGAGACCTTTGATTCAAAATGAGTTAGCTCACGAGCCGCAAGGTATGGCCGACCCCAACAGGCAGACGACGTTGACGATTTTGTAAATTTTTATACATTTTTGATCTACTGTTAATTTTTATGTGGTTATTTTCTATTTATTATATTAAAAACTGAAAACAATTTCATAAATATATTTAATAAGCATTCGTATAGTTCAAGCGGGCGAAGCCGCGTCCGTCGTCGCGATATAATTTATAAAATTGCTTAATAACAGAATTTATTAATTGCATTAGGTATATCTTTTAATTAAGTTAGGCACTATTACATATCTAGTAATATTAAATAAATTAAAGAATTAAGCTAGCAACCAAAAATCATATATGTTTTTTTTTTCATTTATTTATGTACCACACAAGAAAGAAAGTACAGATAACATATAATAACAGAAAGAATATGTACAGCGGATAACTTATCTCTAATAGAGATCACTAGCAGAAACCCTTGAAAGTAGATGTTCAGAGAAACGTTTCGAGTGCGGTATTAAATATTACGTCAATTATAATAAACCTACATACAAAGCTACTAAATGTTAATCAATAAAACTATACCTACATAAATATATAAACACTATACTTATATAAAAATATAAAATTATACAATGACACAAAGAAGTTAAAATAATAAAGAAAAAAACTAAGCGAAATACAATAGATTCTAATTGAGGTTAAGAAAATGTTGTATTAATCTCATTTTAAAAGTATTTAGAGATGGATTGCTAGCCAGTATAGAGTTAAGAAGTGAGTTCCATAAGCGCCCTGCCTAAACTGTGGAAGACTTCATAGAAAGAGATGTTAAATATAGGGAACTCAAGCTGTCTTAGAGCAACACGGTGAGGAGTGTACTTATATTAGAAAAAGGTTTATTTTAATATTAAATTAAAGTAAGAACAAAGAAATGTTATATCATATTTTTTTTCTACATCCATAGATATAGAGCAAATACGCTTCGCAGTGATTAAAAGTAGGCTTTAATTTTATAAAATTACTGAACGGAATTTACTGCGAGTTTCGCGAATATACTGATTGATTCATGTAATAGTTTAGAGAGTGATTCATATATAAATTAAGATGTACATATAATGTAGACACTATATTAAAACCGAGAAAATGTAATATTAGCAATGTGCTATCATAAAAAACATTTTTATGCTTATTCACAAAAACGGAAAGTAATGACGTAGCCATAATTGCAAAGCCAATGTACCGACCAAGCGACCCCCTACTAAATGCAGTTTAAATATGAAATATATATTATATAATTTTATTTCTATCGCTTTGATTAATTATCAGAGATTTTGATCGCCTTACATTATTGTACCTATGTAATTACTTTTATTTATGTGCAACTCCATCTAGCGAATGCTTTTGGCAAAAAAATAAATATTATTAATAACAAAAAAATTTAATCTAGACCCGAAAGTATAATAAAATATAAACAAAAAGTAATTTTTTGTTTATATTTGTTGAAATTATATAAATTTTGTGAGAATTTATTACAATTTTGTTTGCATTTGTCCATAAATATAGCAACACTTGTATTTTGTATTTATGAAAACGTCACTTATTACTTTTTTGTAATGAATGTGAAAATTTAACAAACAGCAAACACTGTGCTTTGTTATGAGTGATAAACACAAGAGATTTATAAGTTGTTAAGATAGTGTTATTTAAAAATGGCAGATTTTGATGCTATATACCCAGAGGAGACTGAACCTGAGGAGAATATAGAAGAGACGCATGTGACATTAGTGCCTGACCCTATTGTCGTCCGTGGAGCTGGTAATATGACAGTGTATGTTTCTTTTTATCAGCTGTTTACCTTTAATTTTATAAATAATTTATTTACCATATGTGTCACTCTTACCGAGTCTGTACCTCAATATGTATAGATAAAGTGCAAAGCTATTTTTGGTTCTTTGTTATTAGTTTATGTCATTGAACATTTTCTTGAGAATATTGACCAAATGCCAAAATTTTTACCTCTTACTATTATTGAAGACAAAGTAATAAATAACACCATTTTCGCAATATTATTATATTTTTTAAATCAATTAAGCAGTAATTACCTGTAACAAATGAATAGACAAAAGAAAGTAGTCAGTATATTTGTATATTTTCATTGTTAATTTTCTATTATTATGAAATTATTACTGCAACAAAGTAATGCCAGTTATTAGATAAAACAATGTGAAATTAAAGAGTATTTCAGTAATAGAACCTTGGTTCTACAGAGTTAAAGATTAGTGTAACAAATTCAATGTTAACCTTATTACCACACCAGTTTCAATGCCTTAAATATTTAGCGGTGAAAGTTTAACTTTATTTAGTGACTATACTTTTATAAATAATTTCATTTATTTTCTTAAAAAATTATTTTAAACAAATACTACATAAAGAAAATGGGAATCATAGAAAAGTAGCATATTTCATAAAATACTAATTTTACATTGTGTTCATTGAAAGTTTTTAACATTATTAACTTTAATTTTTTTTCTGAATATTTAGTATTATTATAAGAGTCGTGGAGTAATTATAATCTTTAAGATAGAACAACAACTTTTTCCTTTTTCTACAATTATTAATATTATGCTACACCATGTAGACATGTTTCAAATTATTTCTTTGTTATATAATATCAAATATATTTTCTACCGGAAAAATTATGCTTAAATTAAAAATTCTGATTAAATTCTGAATTTTAAGATCAGAATTAAATTAAATTCTGATATTACTCTTGCATCACCTAAGGGTTTTAAATGTCTTACTGCGCTATACTATAAGCTGAAAAAGTATATAAAATCATTAATTTGTATAAAATAATGTTGATAGTAGACTTTTCGAGATATCAATTTAAATTTTAAAAAAATAAACTATTCCATTGCTTTATTTAACTGACAATATTATCAACTAAAATATCAAGAAAATGTTAACCTTATTCGCTAATAACACCACACTTTTGATTTGTAATTTTGTTTTATTGTAAAACAAACACTATATGTTAAAAAAGAAGTTGCTAAAATACAATAGCAAAAACGTAGTGCATTTAAATTGGTTAAGCTGTTTCTAAGATTATTATGCACAAACACAGAAAAATAAAAAAAAGAATAAAAAATCATGGTTTTGGGTTATATGTTATTCATAAATGAACCCTCCCCTAAAAATAGATTTTCTCATATCCAAGCAGCAATGAGTTACAATTTTATTATATGTATAGATAGGAAACAGGTTTTCTCTACATTATTTATCATTTGAAATTGTATATTAAAATAAATTGAATTTAAAATTTAAATTGAATTAATGTTAAATACAATATATTTTATAGGTTAATGCACATATTCAGCCTTCCTAATGACTTTATTTTTATAAATAATTTTATGTTTGTTCAATGTCATCTATCATTTTCAAAGTAGATTATAATAAATACCTACATTTATAATTATATAAAATAAATTCAGTTAAGATAATGCATTAGAATATACTGTTTTGTATTTTAAATATTTTTAAAACTTTATTTTCACGTTAAGCAACAAAAGGGCTTGGTTCAGGTAACAAGCCACTGTCCCTCTACAATCGTTAGGGAAGTTAGGGTTCATTCTATGCTTCTGTTGCTGTCTGAGAGGCAAGAAGTCTTACACTTGCCATACTGAGCCTTACTATATAGTATGCACATATCCAAACAGATCATCCAGACCTCTAATGGATGGTGCCGAGTGCCATCCACCTGTCAAGGGATCAGAGACTCTTAGGACCAGAGTTTCCTCTAGATTCGGCGGCCGTCAGGACGAAGAGGAAGGTGCTATGTCGACATAATGGATAGAAGACAAGCCACAGCGCATATGTGTACGCATGGATTGGAAAAATGGCCAGATCGGTCGATGAAGCGTCAGTTGCGGAGTTCCACAGCATGGGTCAGTTTTGGGAACCTCGACTATAACTGGCGTGGTCGTCTTCCTCCTGGGATGAGTATCATCTGCTATGCGGATGACACTCTTGTAATGGCCAGAAGACCATCTTGGAGGCGACACGCTTGGCTGGCCAAGACTGAGGCACTCCTATTCCACGCAGGGATCCCCCCGTAGTATCTCCGCATGGACAGGAGGCGCGGGTTCGGAGTCAGATAATGTATCTGGGTCTGACTCTGGATGGGCGATGGTCGTTCACTTCGCACTTCCATCAGCTTGCGCCCAAGCTAGTAAACGCTGCCGGCGCCCTCGGCAGGCTCCTGCTGTATGTCGGGAAGCCGGATTCTCCATGCCGACAGTTTTATTTCTAATTATTGAGCTCCATCGCTCTGTATGGTGGCCCTGTGTAGGCGGAGAGGGCCGTAGGAGAAACTCCGGTCCACTCTGAAAGTGACGGTGGCCCGCAATAGGCAGGCCTTCCACCGAGGCGTCGCAGTACTATGCGCGAGCGATCCTGCGGCGTCTTATTATAAGGATAAGGAGAGGGCTTCCGCTGGGTTTTAATGGGTAGGCTTGGATTCACTGGTGAGTCCCAGAGTATCGCCCGAACGTAAGGTACTATTCGCCTTCATCTCGAGCGTCTGCGTAAATGCCCAGCGATTAAAAATAGGTAACATGACAGAATAATATAAAACTACTTCAGTTACCAATCACAAATATACTTATTATTAATATAATATTACATACTTTATTTACTCATTATTAATAATTAGAATTGGCATTTTATAGTATATGATGTTTTATGTAGTGTTAACAATCTCCACTTTTTAGAGAGAGAGCATTGAGTGGTCGTTTTTCAAACATTTTTTCTACATGCTCTTGGCATTAAAAATATATTTTTATATAGACTCAGTAATGCCATAAATGTCATTTAATTTTCTACAGGTATTCACTTGATAGATGACATTTTTATACATGACTGATGACTGAGGGATGTGGTTTCATCTATTTAAATTATTGTTATATTATTACCAAATTATACACATAAATTGTAGCTTGTGTATTATTTTGATGTATAAGTTATATTACAAAATTATATTATTTGTTTAGTACTTTTTTGTGTGAAAGTGAACCAAAACACTTGATATCCTGACAAGCTTTCACATTTATAACATTAGTAGAAGTCGGAAGTATTTAATTTAATAAATCCTTTATGTATTTTTATGCAAATTTTACGAAAAAAATAGTTTCAATTCTTTTGAACACATTTGCATCACCTGTCGGAGTATAAATTTTTTATAACAAACCAAATTGTAAACACAACTATGAAATGTATATTTATAGGAAATTTTAATATGGCTTGTTTGTTGCGTAATGATGACCTTTGAATAATTTATCAATTTTCCTTATGAACCATATCCTTAAAAAAAACCCGTTAAATATAATATAATGATAATCTTAAAACCCAACTTGACAACACAAGACACTTGGTCCGTACCCTTTTTTACTTTACTATTATTATCTAATTTTCTTATCATATACAGGGTGAAAGTGTCTGCTGCTCCTTTTACGGGAGCAGCATATAGGGTAAAATATTTCAAATTCATACCTAAAGAAATCAAGATACTTGTTGAGGTATATAAACTGTTGAGTTTAGACGTAGGTTTTTTTTTTCAATTCACCATGTTTATCAATACTGTATTTCATGACGCAGTTACGCATAAATACCAATAACGTAAACACATACTACTACAAAAATACTAATATAAGCGTTGCCGATCTGCCACTTTTCATTCTCAAAAAATATACTAACGCCCAATATTATTAACCTATCTCTGACGTCAATCTTCGATTGTTCCATATATCTATCCAATCTAGAGATTAGATATATATAGATAGATTATTAATATTGGGCGTAAAACGAGAAAGGAATATCTCTTGTTCTATTTTACGCAACTCAACATTACCGCCATTACCTACTACTCGAATTCGTGAAGGAGGCGTGTGCGGCGTTATCGCTTTGGTAGGTTTACGTCTGTGTGCGTAATTTTTGACGAATCATGATAATTTTATTAATAATTAATTATATTGTTTGAAAAAATCACTTCTTCATTTTTAAAAAATCCCTTTTGTTTTAATTGTATTAGGTTTTTATAGCGTAGTTAAAACTGTGATTTCATTTAAAGTGGTGATGACAAAAACGCTCCGTATATTAATTACGTTGTTGTTTTTATACATACAGTATAACCTATTATAAGATAATATTATTTTTTACTTCATCTACATTATTTTATAAAATTTCACTTAGATCTAAGCGAAAGTTTATATAATTTAATATTTAAACAATTTTATACGTTTTAATATCTAATACTTACTAAATAGAACATTTGTAAAAAAAAGAACTAAAAATATATTTATTTCAATTACAGATTTGGTTTAAGTAACCGTTTCAATGGCGAGTTCCCCTCTGGACTGCAATCTCGTGTGGCGCCCGAAGAGTACCAAGCGACGGTAGCTCGTATCAATAGTGTATTGAAGAAAACGTTGCCAGTCAATGTGAAATGGCTGTTTTGTGGTTGCGTGTGCTGTTGCTGTACACTCGGATGCTCTTTGTGGCCAGTGATTTGTCTTAGTAAACGGGTAGGTATTCCTAAATATACGTTACTTAGTCTGTAGAATACTTTTTTATAAAATTTGAAATGAGTGTTGAAGTTTGAGTTAATGTATACGCTCACGGTCCCCTTAATATATTATGTGTTTTCAATAAATTTAATAATCTTAAATAGAAATAGATAGTAGTTATAAATTGAAACTAATTTATCTAAGTAAAATTATGTACCTTAATCTATCTACATTCTGCACTATAAAAACACTATAGAAAATTTGTTAATACATAAATATTTAAAAATGATATAGAGAAATGGCAAAATTGTAGTAGATCACTGAAGTATGATTTTTTATATGACTATTTTCTCATGCCCACCTTCGATATTAATGTAAGGATTTGAAACTAATTAATTAGTTGTATAGCCATTATATATACGACAAACATTGTTTGTTTGTCTAACAACCTAAGAAGGGTATGGGCTATAATTGATTTGGAAGATTGATTGATTTGGAGAATGTAAAAGTATAGTATACTCGTTAACTATTAGACAATAAAGAAACACAAATTGTTAACATTAAAGACATCTTGCATTGGCAGGCAAAAAAAATAAAAATCTGAACGTTTTGATAAAGAATCATAATAGTCCAGTTGCTATAAAAAATAATATACGTACTGCTGAGGTGCTATGTCTTGGTTGTTCATTACAGTGGGCAAAATTATTTGACAAATAAAAATTATTGATATTTGGGAATTTGATTTAGATTTGGGAAGTATGTTTAGTATATATGGAAGGTACAAGATGGATGCAGAAAGGCGAATTGATGCCGGTAACAGCAACTGCATTGATGAGACAGTGAAACGCACAGCTGCACGTTTGAACTTATACAATGCAATGTTGGTACTGACGCTGTTATGCGGCAACGAAACGTGGATATCACAGAAAAAAAAAGAAAGATGAATGCTGTGGAGATATGATCTTTTCTTTGGATATGCGAAAGCTTAGCTGATCGAATCCGCAATGAAGAGATACACAGAATGGCAGGTACTGGCGAGGATGTCACTGTGAGAATAAAGAAGAACGTGCTCAGTTGGTTTGGGCACGTCGAACGAATGAGTAATGAAAGAATAGCAAAAAATATTTATTGTGGCAAAGTGGGTGGTAAGAGATAGGGGGAGACCTCACAAAAGCATTAGGGCCCCCCGAAGGGCATGTATGAAGAGGTTGATGACAGTGGAGAGACTGTAGCTTTTGGCGCTCCGTTCCCTCTGACTCCGATAGGGATACAGCGTGAAGCTAGATTAGATTAAAATAATTGAAAAATGAAACCATCGTAGTGAAGTGAGATAAGAGAGCGTGTGGCTGTCATTGCGTTGGTTGTGAGTTCAATATCTACTCAGGAGCACACTCAAGTCAATTTTATTCCCTCGCTTGATAAGACAAAGTATAACGTTTAGTTACTACTCAACGCGCTATATTACAAATTTTGTTGGAAAAGCAGAGATGGACCCTGGAATAGAAGTATCATTATTTTTTTAAACAATTCAAAGACACTCGCATAAAATAACTGTTGAACTGATTCATATTTTTTATTTCTATTTAACTGAATTTTTTAGAGTTGTATTCATGGGTCAAATCAACCAACACTTTTGGTACTTCCACGTAAATACGAAATTATGATATTTGTAAAACAATTTGATATATGATTTTTTTCATTTAATTTTCACAGACACAACACTCACTGAACAAACTGCTGGAATGGGAGAATAGTCGGCTTTACAATAAACTAGGCTTGCGTTGGCGTCTCACTAAACAACACTGTGACTCGTCGTCCATGATGGAATACGTTCTTCTCATAGAATTCATACCCAAAATACCAATATACAGGCCAGATTAAAAATATATGTAAATAATCAAATAGGCGAGTTACGCAACTCGATTGTGTACCCGAGAAAATCGATTGAAAACATTTTGTAAATATCGAATAAGTGGTTATATGCTTTGTGTGTACATTTAGAGGTGAGCGAAACGCTTGCTGCGTTTCATTTCGCTAAAAGCTATATACGGTGTAAATTCTAAATAACGTTACTCGATTTAACCATATTATACTCCTTAAGACGTTTAAAACATTGCTTTAGTTGATTTTTGCTTGTTTGCAATACAACTATACACTATGAAAAACCGCAATCACCCTCAATAAATGAACAGCATGTTAGAAGTTTCCAAAATTAATTTTGAATATTAGGATTACCATGCATTTGTAGAACATTTAATTCTTAGTTGCTTCTAAACTTTTAAACAAAAGAAAGTCAAAATTATATACTCTCTATTACGGCCATTTCATATAACGCTAAGGTTATATAGAACATGCTATATAACCTTAGTATCGTTATATAGAGTTTACACTGTAATATGTGCTAGAGAAAAAAAACCACAGATTTTCTATATAATAGAATCTGTTTACTTTTTATTACTACTTAAGTAGATTATCGATTTTAAACTATTAGATTATTTTATCATCTAGTATTATCGCAAATCGATTATTTTCTATAATCGCTCACCTTTAATATAGATGTCACATTAAATTGCAAGCTTTTTGTTGCTTTAAAGCGGATGTTATCTTAATGTGTAATATAACTTTAAGTATTCGAAATTCTGAGATGAGGCTAAAAAATATTATATGTAATAATTGTTTTTTTTTTAAATGTACATTTAATTTTGCAATTAAAAGTTTTCCTTCGCACAATCATCTCACACAAAAAAAAAACATTGCTTCAGATAGTCTATATATCTGATAGTTTATGTTACTGCCCATTATGAAATAACTACGAATTTAAAATTTACTTAATTTCAATAAATTTGTTAAGTCAAGGGGCCATAAATTACGTCATACAGATTTTATGATTTGTTTGACCCCTCCCCCATAAGAGATCCTTGTCTACCGTGACGTCACATATTTGACAATGTTACACCTGGAAACTATTAATATAAAATAGTAATTTTGAAATTATGTTTGTATATTATAATCAGCTTCACGATGTATCCCGCACACAGCATGGTAGGCAGAGGGAACCTAGTGTTAAGACACTTTCTGCCGAATTCTTGAATCTTGTATATTATATTTTAAATATCCTCCTCCCCACCTTTTAACGTGTGACGCAATTTATGGACGGCCAATAATATGAATTTACGTAGACACGTTATAATATGAACTAATTAGTTTTATTTTTTGTTTATGTGTCGAAATTCGAATTTTTACGAACAATTCTTTGTCGATGAACACAAACATAGTTGTATTTTATGTACCTGAATGTCAGTATAATAAATAAAGGTAGAAGTGTTAATCCGTAATGCCATTACATTGCAAAACTACGAATTTTTGATTTATGATATTAGTTCCACTAATAATCTAATCTAAAATGAATTTGTATTAAAATTATTTTTATAAGGCACAGACCAAAAATGGTTAAAAATGTGTAAAGTTGAGAAAAAAAATATTCGTGCTTGGACCTTAATTAAGTATATTATAATAATAGTTTGGTCTATTTAGCTCCAAAAATATTAGTCAAATAAACAAAATCTCACAGACTTGAAATTTAGTAGACTATGAGTACACCATTACAATTAAAATACCTAAAGCTACTATAGATAGATCCCTTATGTGTTAAATAACTTATTAAAGATAAAGTGGAATCTCAAAAATTGGTAGATCTTAAAAAAATGAACGCATATTTTTATAACTTAACATTTAAAATAAAAACCTTAAGAACTGTAAATATTGACTTTTGATCATTTATTTGTAGTGGTGTACGTAAGGTCTACCAAAATTCAGTTCTGTGCAAATTTTTATTATTTGAAATATTTATTTTGACGACATTGGATGTTGTACTTATATTAAATATATTTATCAAGAACTTTAATTATAAAAACCAATAAACTTTATATATAAACCAAATATAAATGGTCATCGCCTTAAAATGGATTTATTTTGACAACTTTTAGTGCAAACTAATATCACGAAAATAATGCTAGTCTAGTTTTATAATGTAATTTTGGCGATCTTCACTCCAGAAAAGTCTAGGAAAACATGAAGGATCAGCAAAATCGTTAGGAAATACTTCGGGACTGTGTTATTAGGCAAGTAATTGTTTATAGTAGTATCTATATATATATTAATTTGTTAGACATAATTACCCTTTTTTCCCTTTTCAACAGGTTGTAAAGGATTTTCAGTAATATTACAGTTTTCATTGTTGAGATGTTGACAAAATATCTGTAATATTGTAAAGGGAGGGAAAAAAATAAATGTCTGTTTCTTGTTTTTTTAAATAACTTATTTTAAAAAAATAAATTGTAAATGACATTACCTTAAATGGTTTGGTATCCAAGAAGCTGGTTCAAGTCCCACTTAGTTTAATTTTTATACGCTTTCGTAAAAATATTTTTCTTTTTTTTATATGTAATATGAATAACATTAACGAAAAAAATAAATAATAATTATTTTGATAATTTATAAAATATCTTTGAATGTAATTAATTATAAATTTTCTAGTCAACATCTCTATTGGAATATAAAGCCATATATAATATTATGAAACATATTTCTTGCCGCCGCAGTTTTTTAACAACAGTTGAAAAGCGAACAGGGTTTGTTGACATTAAGTTGTAATTTAAGCGGAATGTAAATATTTTAAGTACCTATACATAGATTATTTTTGTTCAAATAATAAAACTCACTATGTGATGATATAAGTGTTTTATTGCATGCATTATGTTTCACGTATGTCCTTCCTTTGACTAATATTCTTTTTAGAAGAAGTAAGATTTATATAGGTATATATAGAAGATTTAGGCCAGTTGTGGCGCAGCGGCACGAAGTGTGACTGTAAAACCGACTGTTTGTGGGTTCGATCCCCACTCGAGGAGATGAAATATTTACTTAAATTTATATTTCCATTTCTTCGCTCTGGTGTGAAGGTTAAGCGCGGCGTTGAGTTCTGCCGCTCAACTCGCAATGCTTCCATAATTCGGCAGAAAGTGGGGAACGGTGTCTTAAACACTAGGTTTCCTCTGCCTACCCTGCTGTGTGCGGGATACAGCGTGAAGGTGATAGTATATAGAAGATTTACATAGATTTAAAGCGGCTCTTATTCGCTTCGCGCTGTATCCTGCGTATAGCTGGTAGGTAAAGATAAACTAGTTTCAAGCCACTGCGTTTTCCGCTTTCCACCCGAATACGATACACTGGGTGTCTGGCGGAGCTCATCTCCGCGCTTTCTCGTACTACTCAAGGAAAAATGGAAAATAATAAATTTCCCGAATGGGGTGGGGGGGTTGTTTACAACCAGATGACTCTGTAAAATCGCTAATAACAGTTTTATCAATATTTAAATCACTTTTTTAGCTTCAATTTTACACTGCATCTGGCAGAGCAGATAGAAGAAATCTCGGAACATAGTGTTATGACACTAGTCCCCAATACGGCACGTCTGTTCCCCACGTTGCGTGTTGATTGGCGGAACAGTCAGACGCTTTTGCCCCTGCGACACGCCTGCCCTTTGTAATCGTGATAAGTTGTAGGTTCAATTCCTACTTGAGGAAATAAATTATTTAATATTACACAGTGTGGAAGCATCAACATCTGTATAAAACTGCATAGTAATAAGCCTATAAACATAAGTTAAAATATGGAAACAAACTACAATGATTTCCCGCAATCGATTAGGGACAGTAAGTCATTTAAAGAATTTAAGTCCAGCATCGCACGTTCGTACTTAGCGATCATTCTCTTCTTAAGAGGTGAATTATGGCTAGGCAATGGGCATGAATAAGGCTTGGATTTGAATTCTATAAGTGATTGTTTTATCTTGTTTTGTATGTTTTTAATTCTCATTTAATTTTTACTTATTTACATTTTATATTTACTTCATATATACATTTTATGTTTACTTTATGTTAACTCTTTGTTCACTAATGTCTGTTAGTATTATATAATCTTTTTTGTTATTTAATTTCTAATGTAAATGACATTGTCGAAATGAGAATAAAGAACTTTAAACAGAAGTTTATATTTTTATTGAAATCACTATAATTTTGCTTATGAAGAAGCTACAATATAGATTGTATGACAATATGAATAGGCAAAATAAAAAATATTAATATTATTAATTACATTTTATTATAAATAAGTAGATGTTATATACATTAATTTTGTCCAAAAATACTTAAGGCACTTAACGCTATGGTCCCACCAAAATAAAACTTACTTAAAAATAAATGACACAAAATAATCTTACAAAAATACAAATACATTATACAGAACGCAGACAATATTAGTTATTGACGTAAAAACTTAAAAATAAACTTGCCTTTGGCAACATACTTTTTTCAAATTTAAAAAAGTAAAAATTTACAAATATTAAAATTAATATAACTAAAACATATTACAAAGCAATAAAATATGTCCTGTTACAGTGCATATCTAATAAGCTTTAAATATTAGTGCATTGGAAAGTTATTTTAAGTTACAATTCGCTATGATGTGACTTTTGTATTATAATTGTGCAGAAAAATTGGATTGAATAATTGATTGAATCTTCAACTTTTTTAAAAATATTATTCTTTAGGTATAAAGAAATATAGATAACGTATAAAATGTTAACGTAGCGGGAATCGTATCCGCGTTTCTCGGTTTGTTTACTAGATTTCTTTTGCCGTAGATTACTATTAACTGCCGTATTAATAAAAAAAAAACATACTTTTTTAATTATCTTATTTAAAGTAAGTCACTTTGCTAGTCAAAGTGACAGTATGTAAAAGGTCTTGGCTATGAGGTTTATACTGTTTTATAATTAACATTGGTAACTTTTAATAATGCTTTGAAAATTAAAAGTAAGAATTTTATTGATTTTATTCTATCTTCAAAGAGATTCTTTATTATAACCAATAAAAAACGTAATATAAAACATCCCCCGAGTACGTATCTCAATATAACAAATTCGAAATCTATTTACAGTTTAGATAAATTTTGCTTCTGACGCGAAGAGCATACATCTTAATCAGATCTTTGATAACACAACCATAACAAATAATTAAAAAAAAAAATAGAACCACAATATTTACATAATATTTGTAATCATAAAAGTTATCTAAAATTCCGCGGATGCCATTTGTAATTAAGGTCAATTTACATATATAGTTAGAGCTAATTTATTTAATATGGCGAAAATGTGGAACCGCAAAATATTTTTATTATTATTAATTCTTTTATGTGAACGGCCATTATTTGCATGGAATATTCGACGTTCACAAATCTAATTCATTAAGACGTATCATCTCGTTCTAGAACATTCTTTTTTTTTCACAATAGTTACTACAAATCATATGGTTGTATTTCTCGTAATATTTTAAATTTATATAAAATAGATTTAAGAAACCCTCCCGACACAAAAACCTCTTTTGTTTACATTTTTTAATCAAATAGAAAAGACTTAAATGATCTTCGAACGGCTAAACATATTTTCTTACATCATGACTAAGAATACTCTCAATTAAGTCACTTTTCTAATAAAAAAAAATAAAACATAATCGGTTCATTCGTTTGGGAGTTACGATACCGCAGATACTTCTCTTCTTACATCGAAGTTTAAAAATGACGACGCTACTTGTACGTATTTGTAAGAATTTGGTATTTCATATTTAATAAGGTAAGTCTTGTAGCAGAAAACAACAATTATACTCAAACTCATCTGTTGTTTTGACAGTTCTCAGGGGATCACACATTGTGCCATATTTTAAGGGGAAGGGGTCGACAGCTAGTGGGGAGGGTCCTAAAATCAAAATTAATTTCCAAACTGACGTTTTTATTTAATGATTTACCAAGCACGTGACGTCACACTGGATAGGTACTAACTAGGTCTTAGAAATGACACCAGCTGTGACAAGGACAGCGGAGGGACCCAAAAATTCTGAAATTCGTATTCGTATGACGTAATTCATGGATCTTAGTTGTCATTTATATCCTAAGTTTTATTGTTATCTTCTCATGCCTTTTTTGTTGTATTTTTACCAAAGAAAACGTATAAAGATTATTTCTTTTGAATAGCTCTATTACATTAGAATTTATATTAACATAATATGCCACCAATAAGTTTTTAATTTGACATTGACATGTACATATTTTTTTATGCTAAGAAAAAAACGCATCAGTCTTGGAATCCACATTTTATATCACAAAATACATTATTAATATTTATAATTTGACAATTTCCTAAATATACAGAATTGACTGACACCTTGAAATATACATATTGTAATACTTATATAAATATCATTATTACGACTTCATATAAGAAGTAGGTATTAGCGGTTAATTTTATTATAGCACAACAAAGTAATTCATTCTATTTATTAACAAATAATGTAACAGCAAAAACTACATATCATTTATATATTATAAGGATTTATAACACAATTAACATTATTTTTATTCAATAAATATAATAATAAATTTTCTAATAACTGGTATTATTTATTGCAATATATGATATATAGTATCCACTATCTACAGAATAAGATTACAAGACTAACTCATTTGTATATAATTCGCGGGGAACTGTCCTTTGAGGCCGTTACACTCACCGAAGTACCATTCCTCGTTGATCTTCGACAGTATCGAGATTTTATCACCTATTCTGAATACTAGATCGCCTGGTTGCACCGCATCGAAGTCGTATAATGCTATCGCTTGACCAATCGTAATTGGCCTCTCGTTCGGCAGTGGAACTTTGACCTCTACGTAATTGGACGGGAAGAGGCCTTCTGCGCCGCTTCTCAACCTTCCGTACATCCATTCGTCGTTCACTCGTCTCACCAGCGTTACTCTCGAGTTTGCCTGAAATTAAAATTAAAAAAAAATTAAAAAGTGTAATTAATACATTACACGTTTATGAGATATGGCTCCGATATGTTCATACACAAAATAAGTTAGACGAAGTCGTACAGGACACAAATAATTTTATATTTCATTTTACAAAGTATTTTATTTCAAGTAGGTACATAATAAAAGTGTGAATAATTATAATTACTAGAAAATGACGTATTGTTATATTGTAAACATATGTAAGTACATATTTCAGTATGGTTTAGGCAAATACGATGTGAGACTTGCGGCTTGCCCAAAACAATCAGGCAAAACATTTAGCTAGTAATTCATTACGAAGAACAAAGTGATTCGTCACTATTAAACCCACTAAATATAGAAAACGATAAAAAATTAATAATAAAAAAAAACAAAAAAATATATTCGTATTATATTGTTTAAAATTATACATATTTTATCACTATAATATATTCATATTTATATTTTAATGTTAGACATACGTGCTTTGTCTTGAGAAAATCTCACACGAAATAATTAAAAAGACCGTTGTATGGTCAACTATGTTAAAAATATGTCTTAATAGTTGCAGCATTGTTAGAGTTAAAGTATCTCGAACATTCACATCATATTATACGACATACCTCTTTAAACTATTTTGTGGTTATATAATGTACCATGCAAGTTCAAGAAATTTTAAATTTCATAAATAATTGCGAAAAGTTATAGATGCCTATTTAGATGAAATGGGAGATTAACACAAATGTTTCAGTAATATTCTTTTTTTTCTTATACCGCTCATTTAGTAGAGGAACTGCAGCATATTTGGGATACTGCAGGTAACTTGGAATACTTCATTATCTAAATGAATATAAATGCCATCTCTATTTTTTAATCTCTAGAGTCATTAAGTATTGAAAACAGGACGTCATCTTGACATTCAGGCTACCAGCGCAAAGGGAATGAGACGCCTGCTTTGAAAACTTTTTCGGGAAGAATGCAATCAGTGTTAATCATTTACTGTTATAAGTCAAATCTTCATTATAATTATTTAAACAATTAGTAACATTGTTGGTTTCTTATATAATTTAGATTTTTTGAATATTTTTAAAATAAAAATTGTGACATGGAATATTCGGTTAGAATGGCCAGTGTGCATAATTTGGAATATTCCAAATGATGTTCACATTTTTATGAGTAGACGTTAATAATTATTTTATTTTTTAGAAATGGCTACATCTTATAAATATAAAACGAGAAAAAGGTGGGAAAAGGAGAATATGGCCAGTTGGTTCTATAGGGAAAGCACATCCATCGGGATGGATCCAAACTCACTTATTTACGCAATGGTTTCAACACTTCGTAGAAAACGTGAAACCAACAAAGTCATCCCCTGTGCTCTTAATTCTCGATAGTCATTACAGTCACACTAAGAATATAGAGTTGATAGATCTAGCAAAACAGCATTACGTGACTATCCTATCACTACCACCTAATTGTACGCATAAAGTTCACTTTCATGGACTAAAATACTATCTACTACAGTGAAGAAGTTCGAGTGTTTCTCAGAAAAGCTAATTACTTAATAATTAGATACTATTTTTAGATATTTTGATTTAAAAAAATGATTACCTAGACACATAAAGACTATAAAACTGTTATAAAAAAAGCCGCGATAGTAGAGTAAGTAACGAGTTCAATTTCACTTTTTAAATTTATTTATTTTGTCGTGTTCACACTATTCGCTTGTGCCTGCGACGCGACTAGCCTCAATTTAAACGATACACTCCCAAAATTGTTAGTTAATTTAAAATGCGAGTTAAGAGCTTCCTTCAAACGACATTATTGTAATATATTTTTGCACAACGCTAAGCTAAATTTATTTTATTTAATAAGAAGAATAAGACAAACGCATTGGGACAACGTGATGGTAATTGGTCACCGCTGTCCAAGACCTCCTGCAACACCAGAGAAGCTACAGGATCTGTCGCCCTTTGAGGTGGAGATAAACGCGATTTTTGAAGGTTTAGTGCTTGTTTGATAAAATTTTAATGATTTTCGTTTACGAGTAACAAAAGTTATTAATCTAATCAAATACAACATATCCGGTCTAGTGTTTATGTTTTCGATAAAGGAATGATTCACTTTGTAATTATCAAAAATATTAATAATGTTATCAATAAAATAATATTTGCGGAATAAACAAAGACTCTTCAAATACATGTTATCTTTTATCTTTTCTTTACTTTCAAATGTCACCTATCAATAATTATAACCACAACAATAATTAACAACGCATTTTATTGAAATTAAAAATTTTGGTAATTTTATGATTCACATTATAACAATGCTAGTTGGTATCACTACAGTACGGTCAACTAGTCGTGGCCGCCCTGAATTTAGATTTTCTATTTTTTAGCGCATTGTTCACTCTGGAACAAAACAATCAAAAGTAAGAAAAAATCCTAGAATAAAACTGTGCAGTTAGCTTAAGGGTTTGTTGACCTGTAGGTCATGTACATATATTAATTGAATATTTTCTACAAGCGGTTTTAAGAGATCATTAACTACTTATTTAGAAAACTTATACTTTTTTTTTTAATTTGAACGTAGCGAGACTCGAACCCGCGCCTCCTGGAAACCGACCAGATCATTAAGTAGATTCTTTCTTAAAAAACGTAGTTAACACTAAAAATGCATTTAATTCAAACAAATATCATACAAATATATCGAGTTCCTGTGCGACAACGATACGCGCAATGGAATTTTTATCAGTAGGCAGTGAAACAGAATACTGCAAATCGCCTACGTTTATTATATTCACCATTCACATTAGCTGTGATAAAATGGCAAAACAAACATACATATGTATGAACAGAAATACAGAACGCGGACGTCATACAACAACAATACAATTCGTCTGACGCACTCACTTTGTGCAAAGTCAATAACATGGATTTACCATTTTTTTTTTAGATTCACGCTGTATCCCGCACATAGTGAGCGCAGGCAGAGGGATCATAGGTGTTACGACACTCCTTTCCCCATTTACCGCCAAATTCTGGAGACATTGCACGTTGAGTGGCGAAACTCAACACCGCGCTTTGCCTCAACAGCAGAGCTAACAAATTAAAATATTAAATATTTATTTTCTTTGAGTGGGAATCGAACCCACAATCTGTCACGTACTATTGACACATGAAGATTATTTAATTTACGTATGCACACTGTCTTCGATCACGGATTCACTAAACAAAAATTAGGCACTCGAATATTATTTAGCATTTACTGACTAAATACCTATATTAAAATATCCGAAATTATTTATCAGTGAAAGCTATAACAAAATACAAACCTAATATAAACCACACGTAAGAGGAAAAAATCATAATAACAATGTCATAATGATAATTGCTGAACAAGCGCTAACTACTTTGTCCATGAAAAGTGAAATAAATTTAGATAACCACTGCTACAGTACGGCTAACAAGTCGTGGCCGTTTTGAAGCTAGGTTTTGTCAACTATTGCGCATTGTTCAAAAGTAAGATAAATCCTCGAATCAAATATGCGCAGAGATAGAGGCCAGTCGTGGCGGAGCGGCACGAGTGTGACTGTAAAACCGACTGGTTGTGGGCTCGATCCCCACTATAGGAGATGAAGTATTTACTTAAATTTATATTTCCATTTCTTCGCTCTGGTGTCGAGGCTGAGCGCGGCGTTGAGTTCTGCCACTCAACACGCAATGCCTCCAGAATTCGGCAGAAAGTGGGCAACGGAGTATCTTTACACTAGATTCACTCTGCCCTGCTGTGTGCGGGATACAGCGTGAAGCTGACAAAAAAAAATGCGCAGCCGTCTAAAGCTAACTTCAGGGAGACCACGACTTGTTGACCGTACTGTACGAGCACTAGGATTTTAGCGCATTATGCGGCAAACCAGGCGTTATTTTGTAAAGAGGACTTACGTCATTTGCTGTAGTAAGTTAACTATAGTTAAATAGCTTAACCTTAAGTCTATAAGATTAGCAACACTATACACATAATTTATTAGAAAACATTGCCTCAGAATAGAACGTATATGTATACACGGAACCGGATATATCCGATATCGTATAACAGCTTTAAAACTGCTAACAAATTCAGCAATAAACAATCTGTAGCTATATAATAATTATATAAAACTTATATTTTCCGTTATTACCCTATCTAAATTGTTAATGAATTTAAATAATATATTTTAAATATTTATAATATAATTGTATGATGTTACGATACAGAAACGCCTAGTACAAAGTACAAAATAAAAAACGATATCTGTGGATTTGTAAATTAATTTATAATCAGCTTCATGCTGTATCCCGCACAGCAGGGTAAACTGAGCGAATCTAGTGTTAAAAAGTCCCTTCTCCACTTTCTGCCGACTTTTTAGAGACATTGCGTTTTATTTGGCGGAACTCAACGCCGAGCTCTTGCCTTAGTGCTAGAGCGACGAAATGGACACAAAATATATAATAATTCATTCCCTCGAAAACAAACATACAACTGTGGCGTTACAGTCACTTTCTTGTGCCCATGTGCCACGACGGCCGCAGATAAATAATTAAATTTACACAGTGCAAATTGTCTTTGAACTTGTATCACTAAAATAAAATAGTAGACAAAATGTAAATTCTAAATGCATAAGAGCCAAATAGTTGGCCTTATGCCATGTTTGAAGACATAAGTAAAAAAAAACAAACCATTTAATATTTCATAAAATAAATAAATAAATCAGCTTCACGCTGTATCCCGCACACGGCAGGGTAGGCAGAAGGAGCCTAGTGTTAAGACACTCCGTTCCCCCCTTTCTGCCGAATTCTGGAGGCATTGCGTGTTGAGTGGCAGAACTCAACGCCGCGCTTAGCCTCGACACCAGAGCGAAGAAATGGAAATATAAATTTAAGTAAATATTTTATCTCCTCGAGTGGGAATCGAACCTACAACCAGACGGTTTTACAGTCACACTTCGTGCCGCTGCGCCACGACTGGCCTTACTCAATTTTTCATAATAAAACATAATTTTGTTTATAATAATTACAATATTATCGAAATGACACGATACATAAAATGCCGTAACGATGCAATAAAACTTATCTACAATCGGTCAACAAACTTCAATTAATGAGATGTCGAACCTTTAAGAAACAGTTATAAATAGATCGCTTCCTTTTTGAACTTATATACGCTAACATAGTAAGCGTTTTAATTTATTAATTATAATATTATTCACAAGCATAAAGAGCACACTGTGATTGTAAAATCGACTGGTTGTGGGTTTGATCCCCACTCGAGGAAGTAAAATATTTGTTTACATTTATATTTTCATTTCTTCGCTCTGGTGTCGAGGCTAAGCGCGGCGTTGAGTTCCGCCACTCAGCACGCAATGCCTCCAGAATTCCGCGGAAAGTGGGGAACGGAGTGTCTTAA
Organism: Heliconius erato x Heliconius himera; assembly: GCA_013421005.1. NCBI lineage: Eukaryota > Metazoa > Arthropoda > Insecta > Lepidoptera > Nymphalidae > Heliconius > Heliconius erato x Heliconius himera. Next base: position 27,669 of record JAATLQ010032489.1, read on the forward strand.
CACGAGGTTCCCTCTGCCTACCCTGCTGTGTGCGGGATACAGCGTGAAGCTGATTTATTTATTTTATTTATATTGTGTTAAATTTCTTGGGAGATTTTTGAGCAAAACTGCCTTCCAAACCAGTCGAAGATTTATGTTCTTAAGCGATTAAAAAATGCTTAAATAAATAATATTTTGAATGTATATTAGAAATAATACAATACATTAAGTCTGAAGTCAAATCGTGAACAAATTAAAGCTAAATATAACATTAATGAATAACTGATACATATATTTTTATTGCAATTGTTAACACAAAATTGTAAAAATTGTATTAATTTTTTTTTATAAACAACAATATTAGATTGGCGACTGTAGACGCGACAGATTGTGGGTTCGAATCCCGCTTGAGGAAATGAAATATTAAATATTTTCATTTCTTCGCTCTGTTAACGAAGTAAAGAAAACACTATAGATACTATAGAGGTATGTTGGTTGGACGCGTTGTCTATTTATAAATCACCTTCTGCAAAATTGCGTTTCTCGACATGCCGCGTAAATGTCCACTGTAAACAGTCTTGGAGAGGTTTCTTGGAAATTTATTAAATGCCTCAATTATCAATGAAGGGTACTTGTATCGTCTGACGTGTAATTAGGTGAAGCGGACCGCCCGCATGACAGGGTTAAGGGTCAAATCTTTATTGCAAGTATTTAGAAGTCATTTGAATTATTAAGTTTGGGATTCTTTCTACCTTTTTTGAAATATTTTTGGCATGAAATATGTAACGAAATGTGATTCAATATAACCTATAAATATGTTTGTTTTATTTTGTTTATTCGTAATAAGAATAGTTTATAGATTTAGCAAAGTATAAATAATCATTACAATTTTATTTATTTCTCGCGGTTCTTTCAAATAAGTGTGAAGGAAAACTAAAATTTCATTTGAAATGTTATTAATATTTATACATTATTAATCACATGTCAGTAACTTTATACTGTTACAAGTTATTTTCGCGTTATCTCTTCAAAAGAACAAATTACCTATATAGTATGAACGCTAAGGTCGTAGCGAATCTATTACTATTCTTAACTTGCATATTTATTTGAAAAATAATCGAGGCCAGTCGTAGCGCAGGGGCACAGAATGTGTTATGGGTTCGATCCCCATTCGAGGAGATAAAATATTTACTTATATTTTCATTTCTTCGCCCTGGAGTCGGGGTAAAACGCTGCGTTGAGTTCCGCCACTCAACACCTTCAGAACTCGGTGGAAAGTGGGTAACGGAGTGTCTTAACACTAGGTTCTCTCTGCATACCCTGCTGTATGCGGGATACAGCGTGAAGCTGATTAAGTATAATGTTGCAAAATACATACGGAGAAACATAAATCTTCATGATGACCCGTGAAATAATCGAACAGTGCTACAGCATACGGCTCTTCTTCATCAGAAATATCTAATGACTCCAAATCTGGTATGTCATCCGGCCACACTTCTGGGAGGTCATCCTCGAGGACGGGCGGAGGTGGCGGTGGAATCGTTGGCATTGGCGGTGTAGCTTCTCTCTCTGGAGATTCTTCGCGCTCCCAACTTAAAGGTTTTGAATCCTGTAATATAAACAAATATTATTTATATTAACACAATATAACTAAAATTATATTATTATTTTATGGTAAGTGATCGCCGCCCACTAGTCCAAGGACACCAGAGGAGCTACAGGCAGGTGTGTTGCCGGTCTTTAAAGTGTAGATAGATACGCTTTTTGATGGTACCCTTGTCGTATCGTGTAAAATAGGTTTTGATTATATCAACGAATTCCATTGATTTTAATGTTTTTTTTTCGGCACTAATATAAAATAATATATAAGTTTATGATACGCATGCTCTAAAAGTTGACAAAAATTACTATTATAGTATTAGTATTAAGAAATGTAAGTATGAATAACAAATATTGTCTTTTTAAATCAGTGATATAATTAAAAGTACCATGTAAAACGAGAAGTTTGAATTTATAAAACAAATTTAATTAAATCTTTCAGTAAATTTATATTTTTAGCCAATTTTTTGCTTGAATATGTAAATAACGATATATTGAGGCCGCAGGTTATTGTACTATAAAGTAGAACTGACTATTGATCATAAATATTTTGTTGCGTGCCAAACATTACACACGTATTTTAACAAGTTTAAAATTTTAAATATATGCAAATAACAATCTGCTTTCATTTTAATTCTTTATAACTAAGCAATATAATTATAATTTAGTCCTAAAATAATCAGCTTCACGCTGTATCCCGCACACAGCAGGGTAGACAGAAGGAACCTAGTGAAAGACACTCCGTTCCCCACTTTCTGCCGAATTCTGGAGGCATTGCGTGTTAAGTGGCAGAACTCAACGCCGCGCTTTGCCTCGACACCAGAGCGAAGAAATGGAAATATAAATTTAAGTAAATATTTTATCTCCTCGAGTGGGGATCGAACCCACAACCAGTCGGTTTACAGTCACACTTTGTGCCGCTGCGCCATGACCGGCCTAAAATCTCATATTAATATTTCGTGAAAAACAAAAACAATGGCTCTTCTATAATTAATTGTATTATAATAATTAATATATTCTGTTCCTGATATTTTAGGAAATATGATAGATTTTCAATAAAAATATTAATAATAAAAGCGTATCACGTAATAAAAACTCTCGTTGTCCGTCCGTAACATCCTAAGTTTGTTTCAATGTGCAGATAAGTGAGAACTCATATATATATTTTTTATGAAAGGATTTAGGTAATATTTCATATTATAGTTCTAAACAAAATAAGATTTGGACAAACGGAAATGGTTCCAGAAAGTACTATCTATATTTGTGGTCAAAGAAATGAAAATTAGATTAGTTACGCGAACCATGGACTGACATACATTCTATTTTAGCATTGTGATGTAACAGCTACGAATAACTTTTAAGGTTTCAAAGCCATATTGCGAAATAATTAAACTATAAATAAAATGGATATTTAAGTTGAATATAAAGCTATAAATTTAATATTATAATACACATACACAATCATTTTTAAAATGGCGCAAAACACGATAGTTTCAAGTGAGTTTACTAACCAGTAAAAAATTTGCTAAATATTGAAAAACGAACCGTTATTTGTGCTACTTAAATTTTGTCTATTCAACATAAGCGATGCATATATTATATGATGATGTTAAATTTTTACATATGCTTCTACGAAATGTACTTGGAAATATTAATTTTAAAAAAATTAAATCAGCTTCACGCTGTATCCCGAACGCAGGGTAGGCAGAGAGAACCTCATGTTCAAGACACTTCACACCCCACTGGAAGCATTGCACGTTGAGTGGCGGAACTCAACGTCGCCTATGCCTCGTCACCCGAAAAAAGAAATGGAAATATAAATGGGATCGAACCCATAACCAGTGGCGTTTACAGTCACATTTTGTGCCACTGCGCCACGACTAACTTCACGCTTTATCCCTAGCGGGGTAGTCAGAGAGAACGGAGCGCCAAAAGCTACGGTCTCTACATACCTCTTTCGCCTCGTCCACTGTCATGAACTTCTTCATATATACCCTCCGGGGGGCCTCCATTCTTTTTACGTGACCTTCCTCCAATATCTTATTTAAGGTCAACCGACTCTGTCCCTACCTCTCTTACCGCTCACTTTTCCTTCATAAATCTTTTTTGCCATTCTTCCATCACTCATTCGCTCGACGTGCCCAAACCAGCTGAGCACGTTCTTCTTCATTCTCACCGTGACATCCTCGCTAGTTCCTGCCATTCTGTGTACTTCTTCATTGCGGATTCGATCAGCTAAAGTGACTCCGCATATCGTACAAAGAGATCGCATCTCCACAGCATTCATCTTTCTTTTATTCTTCTTCTGTAATACCCACGTTTCGCTGCCGTATAACAGAGTTGGTACCAAAACTGCATTGTGTACGGCCAAACGCGCAGCTGTGCTGACGTTTCGCCGTCTCATCAATGCAGCTAAGGCTCCGTCAACCTTGTTACCGGCAGCAATACGCCTTTCCACATCCATCTCTACTACTCTATTCACTTGTCTTTCCGTCTTTTCTTCATCTCTTTCAAAAATCAATTAAAATTAAGTATATAACGAAATATATCTGTATGAATATAAAATATGATTCAGTAAGAATTATTTTTTTTGGGTTATTTTCGTATATTATTTCGAGAAAAAAATATAGTTTTAAATGCGCTGCTTCTATTAATGTGTATACGATTAAATGTGAACGTTTTAGGTTCAAAGAATATACAGATTAGAAAATGTGTCAGGTTTCATTTACTATTAAATAACAATCTCGAGATCTTGTAACTAAGCTAGGTTCACTCAGCTTACCTTATTAAATGACGGAAATATATTAAAAACATATTCGAGGTATTAAAAATTATAATAATGACGCCTTTAAATAAACATAACAGTTTTTTGTTCACAAAAGAACACATTTACGTCAATGCTAGCATATTGTCAGACATTCTAAGGAGAAGTATGAAAAAAAATATGTTTTAACTTGAAATATAGCTATCAAGTTATTAAGTATCAAAATTTTAACTTCAAAACTGCATTGAGATAAGTTTAATACAATATTTATAACATTATTTATTACTATTTAACCACTATTATTAAAATGCATGTTTAAGTAAGAAGTGGAAAAGTAAATAAGTGTGCATTTTCTTCATCCATTTAGGTCATTTGTTATCAAACATAAATCATAATACTTATAGCAGCCACTTTTAAAATCATTTTAAAGCTTATTTTAAACATTTTTAAAGTGTTATTGCTGTTGTTATTTTCTGGTCGGTTTCCAGGAGATGCAGGTTCGAGTCCCACTACATTCAATTTTTTATACATTTTCTAAATAAGCATTTTAAAGCTTTTTTTACTTTGTCCTGCACAAAGCAGTAAGGACAGAATGGTCTCTCTTATTAACAGAATATGAAAAATAAAATAATTCACCTGAGTGGTAATTGAACCCACATCAGTAACATTTACAGTCAGATGCTGTGTCTGTACCAAAACAGCCTCTAAAATCTGGTTTTTCAAGCTTAAAAGTCACATTGTTTAGATACTAGTTAAAATAAATATCTATTACTTACCACATTGTCAACAAAAATACTGTTGATTTTTCGAATTGGTATTGTTGTGTTGACACTCATAGGTGTTTGGAAATTATTTCCGAATGTACTTTTTAATAATGCAGAATTATCAGGAGGTTTTGGTCTTGCTGGTTTGGCACGAATAATTGTTGGACCTTTTAATGGCACCGAATTTTGACTACTTGCATTGCTCAAAGTTTCAAATGAATCAGAGTTGAATACAGGTTTTCTCATAGTAGGTTTATTTGGAATGGGCGGAGAAAATGGATCGCTAGTTGAAAAATCATCTAATGTATCGTCTTTGCTTATTGGCTTTCGAGTATTAAGAAACAAATCAAAATCATCTTCAAATCCACTTTCAGCTTGAGAGGCGTTTCCGCCGCCAAATGCATTATGATGATTTGTAGAAGTTGTTGCATCTGATCCAAAACTATCAACACTTAAACCGTCGCTACTGGATCTTGTTGTAAAAGTTGGGGAACTAGGCGGAGAAGATAAATCTATTAGAGTTCCCATTTGTATATTAACTTTATCACACTTAGGAAATATTTTATTGGTGTCCATTTCACTATTTATATTTGTAAACATATTATTTTGACTACTAGCACTTGGATAGTTCACTGTGTTCTTACTTTTTCGAGACAATAGAGAAGAAAGAACTGTAGGTTTACGTATAAAATGTGATGGTTTATTTATTACTGGTGGTGGGGGTCTTGGTGGTGGTTTCTTCTTTTGTGCATAGTTTTGTGGTTCAAACACATCTGCTCCAAAGGGATCATCATTCCAATTGGTTACTGGAGAATACCTAGTCACCATTCCTGGTACACCAGGTGCTTGTCTTGTTGGACCCTTCATACCTGCACAAGAGATACTGCTTTCAGTCATTTGTAATTCATATAAATCACATAGTTACTTTAATGTTAAAAAAAATAAAATACTATAATCTACAAATGTGTTACAATTTAATTTTTAAGTAATGTAACCTGAGGAGGATATGTAATCCAAATCACTTGAAACTTATAAGCACATATTGTAAACTTAACAGTGGTGGTGGTAATATTACAATAAAAATACTTGATTTTTTTCTAATTAGAACCGTTTTCGGTGAGAATCACAACAAAACTGCCGTTTACTGCAAATGTAAGGCGCACAATAGCGGATGTATCACTCAACACGATAAGCAATTGATAAAACTTAGATCCACCCACTGGGGCTCATATGCATTTCGCTTTACGCAGTATCATGTAAGTGCCAGGTACGGGAGAGCACGGCCTTGGTTGAGTTCGTCACAACAACGCACTGCGATATGTAATATATCTTTTATTTAAAAACACAAACAAAAAAACATACATCTTAAATTACACATATAATATATTTCCTGCATACCCTTTTTATTAAACAAATCCATTGTACAAAAAAACTTGGCAAAGTGGAAACGTAGTGTCACAATAACAGTCCAATTCAATTTGTTCAAGAACAAGTCATTCCAGTTTAAGTACTTTAAGATTCTCAAATGTAATACCGATTACCGTAACTATGTAAATTCCATTTCATAAAAAAAACAATGAACACTATATATACAACTTTATCCTATGAAATACTGCGCAAAACACAATTTTCCTATAGCCACAGAGTAAATGACTCACTAATCACACAAACATTACTTCAAATTAGTTTTGTAACGTTTGCTTTGAAGGAATGTGCAATGTGACAATCTGACAGAAGACAGCTGATAATTTTGAAAGTTCTCATGTTATTATACTGTGGTCGGTTACAAAACCAAAGATAAAAAAAGTATTTAATATATGAAATATATTGTGAAATGCTTAATATTATTTATTTATAAGTGACGATACCCATAACTATTACTGTTAACACGCTTTTATTAGATCGGGTTTTAACTAAGTAACTATGTAATAAAATTCTTCTTCTAATTGTTCGTATTATGGTACTATCAAGAATAAATAATAATAAGAATATAAAATTCTAATTGTTTGTATTATGGTACAAGCTGATCAGCTGATGGAATTAAAAGATGGCTGCTGGAATCTTGGACTGCCAATAGCAAGCATATTGAGTTTGTGCTTATCATATTTGTCTTATTAATGTGATCTATTAAAAAGAGTGTTTTTTGTTTGTTAAACTATAAATTTGTTAGAAAGTTCTTATTCTAGTAAGAAAATAAATTCTAATAGGTAAATTCTATCCTTTTTTTACATTTATATTAATACATATTGTAAGGCTACAATGAAAATACGGGATACATAACGTTATATGAAACAAAACAAGAAAGAAAATAAGTATACTTAACTACGATTACTAAACTAAGTAATATGAAAGCATGTTCAATATAACGATTAATATGTGATAAAAACGACGATACGTCAGTATTTTGTAGGATTAAAAATAAGGAAAAATTACTAAATTATTTCAAAATTTGTGTCGTTTTTACAAACAATACTTGGTGGATAACAGAACTTAAACGAATATATTATTTTAGTCAGTATATAATTAACTCCTTTTTTGCATTATATTATTTATATTCTTTATATGATAATTTAGTACATTTCTTATGACGTTAAAATGTAAAATTACACTGGCCAACATAATTGCAACTTTTGTCTGATGATTGAGATTTATCTCTTGATGTTCACTAATTTGACGTCCATAATTCTAAATATGCCCTCAATTAATTTGTAGCAACTCTTCTTTACGAGATATATAGCTTTCTTTAATTTTTTATTGTTTCTTACTGCTACTGCTGCAACTGCTGAAAAAATATAAAAAACGTTTTATTTTTACAATTTGACATGACATCGTCAAGACGAGTTGGTGTGCATGATTCGCAAAATATGCATTGAGTTTCTACCTTTGTGGACAGATATAAAAAAGGAAAAGATTTAGATACGAAATTGCTATTATCTCGAAAGAACCCGTGAGTCACCACGACGATGGTTATTTTTGTTTGGTTAACATAACTCATCGGCATATAGACATGTTTTAAGCATCAAAATGTCACCTGCCCCCTAAAGACGGTCCATCAGAGGCGGAGCTTATGCATTTAAAGGCGAATACTGACTGTAGTGTAGTGACTTTGAATGTGACCTGGAGACACCAAGACCATTTAACCAAGGTGGTTTAAACGAGCTTATCAGAGATTGGGGTCTATCAAAGTCTGCTTCTGAACTTTTGGTATCGAACATTATGACAGAAATACTACTTAATAACTTTTTTATTTTTTTTTGTAAATTTTTGATTATTCCCAATACGTCGAAATACTAATGAGTCATTTTCAAAGTCTTTAATGTGCATGGGCAATAAATTAACCCTTCTTCACAACTGGACCTGGACTATTTTTATGCCAATCGTGGGGATCTAAGTAAAGAACAAGAGGAACGATTCTACAGTACGATTAAGGAACGTTATCAAGGCTACTGGCTCGCACACACGATGTCTGACTATTGTTCGATCATTCAGAACAACTCTCTATCTTCAGCTTTAAAAATGAAATCAAACAAAATAAAGTTTTTTCAACTTTAAAACTAAATAAAACATAATTTTCTGTAAATATTAGTGTTTTAATATACAAAGACTTGTGTCATATTTTTTTAACAACACCTGATGAATTTCAGGTATAGATGAAATCCTAATAAAAAATTGGACTAACATCAGGTGTCATAACCCAATCATCAGACATTTTGTTGTGCAGTGTTATTATCCATAAACCAATACAACTTTACAGGCAACCAGTTTTTTTTAGTAGTACTATAAATTCAAAAAAAATAATATAAATATTTTTTTAAACGAATAAATAAATGCATTATAGTACCGTATTTACTCCAAGATACGTTTTATTTTTTATGGTGGTTCGACAGTCGTTATTACATATAAAATAACAGAATAACAGTTACAGCATTGGAACGTTACGGTGGTTCCTTTACTTTTGACTCATTTTTTGACATATGTCAGTGTGTCGGTTTTGTTATTGTCTCTTACAGTATTCACATTTGAAGATTATAGTATTTTTATTTGTATAGCAAATGGGAAACCGCACAATGAATACTAATTTATTAAGGGAAAAATTTAATACTTTACATGTCAATTTATTTTCATTAATTTTTAATTACAGTGCATAATATTGTGCTGTATATTAAAAAAGCACAAACACACCTAGGGAAAGGGTTAAAATGATAATTTACTGTGAGATTCAAAATAAACATCATTATAATTTCAATATATTAATATTTTAATAGAAAATAAATGTACTAGTAATAAAATATATTTATTGGTTATCAGTAGGTACATGACGATACATTTAACATTAGGTAACCAAATGCTACCGTCACAAACGGATTTAAAAATGAATGAAAACATACTAATATCTTTACCAGAAGAAATTTTAGTAGACATCCTATTGTACTTGCCTTTGTCAGATATTCTAAATTTAATGCTAACAAGTAAAACAATGAAAACTTTCATAATAAGCTTAAGCACATTATGGCGTTTAAAATCTTATGAGCATTTCACTCAAATAAACAATAAAAGGTAAAACAATTTTGCTCAAATTAAAAAAAATGGGTGGAATACTTCAATAAAAATGTAAAATATGTATATATTGTTTCAATGTTACTTTAATGAGAAATTATAAATTTTTAGTGGCCAGAATGTATTATCTTGGTATAACAAGTGTAGAATATTTCATAATTGGTGCAAGGGAATATATAAACCCAAGGTAATAGTTATTAATACATATACAGTATAAAGACATAATTGTAATTAGGACTACCAAATTACATACAACACACATTTTTTCCTAATTTAAAACTATAACACAATAAATGAAATACACCAGTAATTGGTAAAGTAATAAAATTATACACTCTTTTCAGAGGGACTTTAATAATAAAAATAATTAAGAATGCTTTGCTTCCCTGTACCCCTAGTGGGATAGTCAGGGAGAACAGACCTTGGAGGTCTATTGTCTCTATGGTCCCTACATACTTCTTTTGCCTCATCCACTAACATCAACTTGCCCTCCGCAATCCTTGTACTTTTTACTTAACTTTCCTACAGAATCTTTGATGCTGTGTTTTCAAACTATATAAATATACATTGGTCACTTTTACAAACTACCTCTGAACACTTCCTAAACTGGGAGTCTTAGATGGCAGCCCTAGTTATAATAATTTAAAAAATAACACTTAAAAATAATTTTAGGTAATAATACAACATAAAACAAATTATATGCCATGGCTACATATATGTGACTCTGATAAATTATATTTATCTGTTGGTTCAGAACTTCAATGCTTTAGACTAAACAGAAATGGTATTCCTTATGGTAGGACAGCTTGGTCCTTTCAAGTACCCATGGAAAAAAGATATGATAAACGTACAAATGATATTTCAAGATTTGTTGTGAAGGATAATGAAATAGTTTGTGGAAATAGGTTAGTATAAATGTTATATTTTAATTGAAAAATATATAATGATTGCATGAATATTAGCAAAAGTGAGTGGTGAAACTCTACACGGCACTTAAATAAAGCAGGTAATTTTTTGCCAGTTGTTCTATTTTTAAATAAATATCTATTTCTTTTCTTTATCCAAGCCTATGTTTAGATTTTTTCAATTGAGACCTTACAAATAAAACAAAGTTTAGTTTCATATTTAAAATATTCTCTAAATTATTATATTGAGTGTGTGGTGGCACAATTTAGTGTATAAGTATTGGCGCACTCACATTCGCAGAGCAGGTAGGTAGCAGGTAGTTAGATAAACAGTCATTCGGTTGATCAATGTTCAAATAATTGAATCTGTACTGTAATTATTATTACAGAGATGGTTGTGTAGCAGTTTATGAAACAAATGAAAATAACACTACACCACATTTATTGGTGAATATACAAGATTGTCATGAAGGAGGCAATGAAGAAGTGTCAGCCGTAGAAAAAGTAGGAAATACAGTAGTGACCGTGTCAAATAATAGTAGCAATATATGTTTTTGGCAATTGGAAAGAAATCCAAACACAAGCTCATCTGCTTATGTTAGTAGTGAGTATAGACTGTTAAGAAATCTATCTTGCAGTTAAAATTTCATATATATTTTTTTCTTAGTGCTAAAACATTCCGTCCCCACATTCCGCCGTATTTTCGAGATATTGTGTGTTAAATAGCGGAACTTGACGTCGCGCTTTGTCTTATTACTAGAGTGAGGAAATGAAAGTATTAATCAATTCATTCCCACGAGTCAAAATCGAACCCACAACTATCGCGTTTACGCTATGACTGCATCATATAATTTTGCAAATGAACATATTTTGAAATTCTCTTATATGTCTTCCATGAACAAACACCGATTAGTTACGATTTTATTATAATTATTATACATTGTATTACAGATAAAAAGGAATATACACTACCAAATGACATTTGTTGTAAAAGTATAGCAGCAAATAAGGCAAATGACAAATTGGCTTTGGGTCCCTCTGGACAGGACAAGCCCATGATTTTAGATGTTAATAAGTAAGTTTATTGATTTTTTTTAGCCTGGCGTTGTATCCCGCATATGGCAGGGCAGAGGGTTCACAGTGTTGATATACTCCTTTCCCAACGCTTCGCTAAAGACATTGCATTTTAGGTGACGGAACTCAACGCCGCGCTTCGTTTTCTTAACAAAACGAAGAAATGGAAATAATGAATTCCCTCGAGTGGTACTCGAACTCACAACCGTGTGCCCCTACGCTTCTACTGGAATGACACTCATGAATAAAATATTATTAATTTAGTAAATTGAGACCGGTCGTGGCGCAGCGGCACGAGGTGTGACTGCAAAACCGACTGGTTGCGGGTTCGATCCTCACTCGAGGAGATGAAATATTTACTTAAATTTATATTTCCATTTCTTCGCTCTGGTGTCGAGGTTAAGCGCGGCGTTGAGTTCTGCCACTCAACACGCAATGCCTCCAGAATTCGGCAGAAAGTGGGGAACGGAGTGTCTTAACACTAGGTTCCCTGTGCCTACTCTGCTGTGTGCGGGATACAGCGTGAAGCTAATTTAATTTAATTATTTTTTTTAATTTAGTAAATTATTATTATATCTTCACTTTTAGTTGCATCCCGAATTGAGCGCCTGCTTGCTCGTTTTGGTAATAAGACAAAGCCCGGCGTAAAGTTTCATCTTCCAACAAGCAATGTCTAGAAAATTAAGCAGATTAGAATAACATCTTTGTACTAAATCATCTCTGTCTATCCTGCTGTAATCAAATTCACGCGGTATCGTTCTAAACTTAAAAAATAACAATATTTTAATACTGTTAAATATTATTATATATTGTTTTTTTCTAGAGGCATTATAAGCATGACTTCTACTATACTGAATTGTGCCAAAGAAGTTCGTGATATACAGTGGCTCAACGAACATAGTGTTGCATATGTCACATTCTGCGGGAAGGTGCAAGTATTTGATGTTAGAAGTTCCGAAATGGTAAGATGGTGTAATATATATTTTTTAATTTACATGTATATATGACTATTGGCAGGGTGCATAGTACTAGGTGACAGTATTATAAACGCTCGCAGCGCTCATGGTGGCCAAAAGTAGAAAAAATTTAGGCTTTGTCACTTATTAATGTCAAAGCAATCTGTTCGACTTATCGTTTTATTAAGTTATTAAAAATGAGTCACAGCAGTTGCAGTTGTTCTACAATGCAACAAATACATTTACATGTAATAGATATATTTATAGCGAAGTATGTGATACAGAAATACAAACAGAAATAGACAACTCAACTATTTATATAAAAAATTACAATAAAATGAAGAACAAAATATGTAATACCCTTAAAAACGTACACAGATGTGGCGACTTCAACAAAAAAAAAATATTTTACTGGGTTTTCATGTATCTGTAATGATGAGCAACTTATAGATCTTGCAGGTGTAACATTCAATAATTTCCAATTATTATTGAAAACATTAGCAACTAATCACAAATACAGTATTAATAGTTTTTTTTTTATTTTAATTACTTTTTTTTCTTAAATCACATTTCGTTTCGTTCACGTTTTGATATTATACATCATTTATTTAGAAAATAAATTATTATAATAATATCAAAACTAGGTAACTACTATACTAACTGCCATTAAATTTGCTTTGTTTCCTTGTTTTTCAGTAAAACTACAACTAAAAAAAGTAGTAAACAAATTCTGATATAACTAAATAAAACTCAATTTTGAATAGAGATTACTTACCTCTCTCAATTTGAATAACCAGAAATGATTTATCGACACTTTTCCAACCAAATCACAGTTATTAAGTAATATAAAAGAAATTGAAAGTATTTTACGAATATTTTCAAACAATCCCGCCATCATATGTCAAAGCGTCAGAGCCTACAAATTTGCGTACGCTGGGTGGCGCTGTGGTCGTGCACGGTGCCAATAAGCTAATTCACATGTATACATGGGAGGGAACAGGAGAGACGAAAGGGAAAAATATGATTGTTTTATTCCTAGTGGATGAGCGTTTTCGAAGCCAAGTTATGGACATGCGAGTGTTTAGGGGTTCTGAACTGAACTGAACTGTAGACTACTATCTAATCGTTGCTAGAATAAGGGGTCGCAGATTAGCGCAGCTACACGAGGTGTCCAAACTTGGGGTTGAAATATCGCATTAGAAGAACCACCGAATAGAGAGGAATATCAAGAAAGAGTTTTCATGAAGATAGACAGCAGTAAATTTAAAAATGGAAATATTGAAGTGTGCTGAAGGACCTTAGGGATTGTATGAAGGAAACAGCGACAGGGGTATGTGGTAAAGGAAAAAAGAGGCTTTAACAAAAAGCGCGGCAAGTGGTGGGATGTTGAAGTGCAAAATGCTACAGAAAGAAAGAAGAAAACATGGCAGGATTATAAAGCCTCAAAAAAAGGAAGAGTATAAGCTGCACAAGAACAAACGAAAGTACCGATAAAGATAAAGCGTGAAAAGTCAGAGAAAGAAAGAGATGAAAGGTTCACGAACAACTTCAAGGAAAACACGAAGAATTTCTGGCGAGAAGTTAGTGTTTTTCGATGGCGAGAAGTTAGTGTTTCTTAATCTAGCGGCGAGAGGATAAAAGGGGTAGGGGTACCTATAGAATAAAAGGGGTGTTTTCGAAAGATGGTGAAGTTTTAGACAAAACAACCACACGTTTTGTAGCGATGGGTGGAATTTTAATAGGAGACGTATGAATGTGATGACGCCTCAGTCTCAAGTAATAGCGAAACGACGACTTTTAATGTAGCTGATGGCGAAATCAGTGAGTATAGAAAAAGTTGAGAGTGCAATATGAAATCTGCAATGTGCTAAGATAACTGGAGCAGATGGAGTTAGTGCAGAGATGATCAAAGATGGTAGGCCACGCGTCTTGGACTTGTTCTGGTTTTTGTGCAATTTATGCTGGAAGTCAGTGGAGGTCCCAGATGACTGGCGAGGTGAAGTCATCGTGCTTTTCTATAAAAGCAGAAGTTCACAGATAGACTACGCAAGCAAGTAAAGTTATGCTAAAATATTAGCGAGAAGAATACAAGAGAGATACGATAGGTTGTCGTGGGAGGCCCAAGGAGGCTTTTTTTCCGTATGATCACGGAAAAAATCTTGGTTGTTAACCAAAAAAAAATTTCTGTGCTTTTATGGACTTCAAAAAGACGTTTGATAGAGTTTTGAGAGTGCAATTATGGAAGATACTACCCCGGTACAATATCAGCGAACCCTTGCTGCAGTCTTTAAAGTTTGTTTACAGAGATCACTCAGCCTGCTTGCGTGCGAGTAGTAACTGGCATGTCATCCCTAGTTTGACATCCAATCGGGTGCTAAACTAGGATGCGCCATGTCAGCTTGGTTGTTCATTTTATATTAGGATAGCTGTTTCCAAGGATTGAAACACAGTGTAATAGGAGTGAAAATAAGTGACTTGAATGTGAATTGCCTGCTGTACGCAGATGAGTGTAGTCACGTTGCAGGCATTAGTGAATAATGGTTTAAGCATGAATGCGAATAAGACAAAGGTTCTGGTGCTTGAGAGAAATGAAGAAAAGACGGAAAGCAAGATCACTGTACATGGTAAAATATTAGAACAAATGAATCAAGTGGTTTATTTCGGAAGTATGTTCATTACAGATATTTGTCACCGACGCTACTATACGGCAGCGAAACGTTGATATTATAGAAGAAAAATGAAAGATAGATGAATGCTGTGGAGATGCGATCTCGTCGTAAGTTATGTGGAGACATCTTAGCTGATCGAATCCGCAATGAAGATATACACATAATGGCAGGTCCTTGCCGATAGAAGATGTTACGGTGAGAATGAAGAAGAACGTGCTCAGCTGATTTGGCCACGTCGAACGAATGAGTGATGCTATTCTTTTAAATAGCAAAATATATGTATGATGGAAAAGTGAGCGGATATTAGAGTTTTGCACTCCGTTCTATCTGACCCTGTTACGGATACAGCGTGAAGCTAAGTTAAGCTTAAGTTTATTTACATGTAATTTGTAAATTACATGTAAATTAAAAGAACGTCACTTACCCGAGTCCATTAGGGATTTTTAAATAACCGTTTCTTTTCTTTCTTTTCAACGACAACGGTTAATCGGTTAAATAAACGGTCATGTATCATTATTATCATTATAGATCAGTAAACCAAGCAAGTTATTATGTACTATGTATATTGTGAACTCAGTATCACTACTCAACAAGCAATGTTTGAGACATTGCTTGGATTTGGGCGGGAAATAGAGAATAGTGTCTCGGCACTAGGTTCTCTATACCTTGCCTATATGTAGGATACATTGTGAAGATTAAAATATATATATATATATATAAATCGAGTCGTATGTATTGGCGATAAAGTTCAAAGTTGTTTAACCTTTAGTAGTATTTTTGTAGTAGTAAGTGTTTATGTTATTGGCATCTATACGTAATCGCGTCACACGGAATACAGGTATGGATAAAAATCGTGAAATGAAAAAAAAACCTAAGTCCAAACTGTTGAGGCATCTTGATTAATTCCTTTAGGTATAGGTTTGAAATATTTTACCCTATATGCTGTTTCCGTAAATGGAGCGCTGCCTCTTCCACCCTGTATATATATATATATATATATATTTATATTTGTTTTCCAGGTTTATCAATCAGCGGATCCTCTTCTTTCATATCTATATTGCCTTAAAACTGACAACGATCGAGTCGTAGTCACTGGCTCGTCAGAGTACGCGCGCTGTGTCCTGTATGATCTGCGTTCTAAATATCATTTACAGGTATTTCATATGTTTGCTTTAAATATTGGGTCAAATAAATAGAAGCAGCACAGTGTGTATCACACTTGGGGCACTCGAAAATGGGACAGAAAGTTTGAGTGTTTTGACACTAAGTTTCCAGCCTTTCATAAAGTGTGAGGCCTAAACATAAGCAAGTAAATAACGTTTTTTAAAACATGATTTCTTTCTAAATTTTGAAATATATATATTTGAGACGTTCCAACACCTTTTATAAGTACTTATAAATAGTGACTGGCCGAAATAAAAATAAAATAAAAATATTTCTTGCTAATATAAATTCACAAAAAGGATTTTTCGCGTGAAACTAAATATGTTCACAATATTTTGAGAACATATTTGAATACTTTTGCGGATTTCTATTCGTATCATTTCTTCCATCACACGCTGGTTTGTAATAATTTAGTATAGACTATAGTCTAAAAAGAAAATTACACCATTCTCAACTTTTATTGATTTGTACAAGTTCGAATTCGATTTAAAGACACATCCATTTCCGTATTCGGGATGTGTATCCGTATTCACCATTAAACATATATCCTCAGTCCAAGAGAGATTTTCATCAAGAGTTACTACACGTTTATCATCCACACAAAATTTCATCCAAATCTGCCAAATCTTATAAACAAGAAATATACAGAAAAATTATATATATTAACTAATTATATTTAAAAAATTTAATCAATTATCTGATTGATTTTAAAATATTTTTACAGATGTATTTTACACAAAAGAAATCATCACCAGTGTATTGTTTACATTTTGACTCAACCCGTTTAATAGCAGCGGCCGATCGAGGAGTGGCCACGCTGAATTTCAACGTCAACAAATCAACCATATATAGCCGTGATTTTTCTCAAAGATTTAGTGTGGTGTAAATATTTAAATAACTTCTTATAATCCATAAATTATATCACACACTAAAGCAGGTGGAGATAGTTTTTTTTTATCAGCTTCACGCTGTATCCCGCACACAGCAGGGTAGGCAGAGGGAACCTAGTCTTAAGACACTCCCGTTCCTCACTTTCCGCCGAATTCTGGAGGCATTGCGTGTTGAGTGTCAGAACTCAACGCCGCGCTTAACCTCGATACCAGAGCGAAGAAATGGAAATATAAATTTAAGTAAATATTTCATCTCTTCGAGTGGGGATCGAACCCACAACCAGTTGGTTTTAGTCACACCTCGTGCCGCTGCGCCACGACTGGCCTCAATATGATAGGAGATGGAGATAGTTGACAAACTAAATAAAAAAATATAATAATAATAATAATAATCTTTATTTAGAAATATAACATACAAATTACATGCACTGAGATCTCCCAGTAAGTAGTCTGAAGACACTTGTGTTAGGAGTAACTCGCAACTCCCATAGCGAAAACCAATACTTATACGTAATATTACTAACATGAATAATATCTTGAGGTAGTGCACTGAAAGAAAAATACAGCAATGTGTATGTATGTGTGCGTACGCGCACACGCGCGCGCCTTGTATAAGTTTTTTGTACATTAAAGAATATTATTACATATTCTATTATATTGTTTGACAGTGGCGTAGCTAGGGTATTTGCTGCCTGGTGCAGCTTAGTTCTTATTGCCATATCTTCCGATGTCACATTTTTTTTATTCCTACTATTAGTCAGCATTTATGTATGTATATATTCATCATTATATATTTTTTTTAAAATACTTTTTCACACACACTTTTCGGGTACCAAACATGCGCCACGACTGGCGTAAAAGTCAAAGTTAAGTAGGTTAAGTAATTAATATATTAGTAATTTATTACGTAGTATTATAAGTATTTAAGATGAATTAAGCTGATAAAAAATGTAATGATTTGTGGCTATATTTTTTTTAAAAAAGTTGTTACTGTAATAGCACATAGTACGAAAAGTAATAAAAGATTGTATAAAAATTTTACAAAAGTAATAAAATGAATTGTAAAAAATACACTTAGCTGTTTGATATTTGAAACTATCCCTTTCAATAATGGTTTAAGGTATAATTAACATTATATAACTATAAGTGCAGGCGAGTCGTGACAGGGGCACAAGCATGTGACTGTATACGCAACGGGTTGTGGATTCGATTTCCACTAAAGGAAATAACACATTTAATATTTTCATTTCTTCGCTCTGGTGTCAAGGCAAAGCACGGCATCGAGTTCTGCACTCAACACGCAATGCCTTTAGAATTCGGTAGAAAAAGACTTCTTTTGCGCGGACTGCTATTTTCATTACTACACAGTTCCAACTGGACAGAATTTGCTCTGATTCTTAAAGCCTGTCGATTAACCTATCAAGTCCCATTTGGAGTGTTGCAGATGCTATGTCAGGGTTCTAGGTTGCTAGCAAGGGCAGCGGTATCGTCAGAAATCGTAGCGGTAGTTATATTATATGTGTCATAAAGGTCTGAAGTGTACAACGTTTCCTAATACAGATCCTTGAAGGACGCCTGCCTTTATATTATTATAGTCAGATTATTCCCATCGTCTTTAACTTGGAATAGCAATCTGATAAGTATGAATCCATCAACAAAAAGTAGCTATATAAAAAAATAAAATTAAATCAGCTTCACGCTGTATCCCGCACACAGCAGAGTAGGCAGAGGGAACCTAGTATTAAGACACTCCGTTCCCCATTTTCTGACCTCGACAAAGACATTTTTTACCGCCGAGCAATATTACTTATTTTCAAAGATATTTCTTATTACTTCAAATACTCGGTGTATTTATTCTTTTGCTGTCGATAGCGGTAGTGTCTGAATCCAAAAAAGGCTAAAATTAGTTTATCGAATAGTTGGAGATTATTGGCAGGAGGCTTATTGGTCTGTACGGCTTTTAAAAATGAATATATTATAGATAACAATACATAGGGTACGCTAACGCTTAAATACGGTACCGCTACCGTACCCTACTATTATATATATAGAAACCACTCAGGAGATTGTTAATGTTACTTTGAGAGAGGTGAGGTCAGACGTGGCGCAGCGGCAAAAAGTGTGGTTTTACAACTGACTGGTTGTGGGTTCGATACCCCCCTCGAGGAGATGAAATATTTACTTAAATTTATATTTCCATATCTTCGCTCTGGTGTCGAGACAAAGCGCGGCATTGAGTTCTGCCACTTAACACGCAATGCCTCCAGAATTCGGCAGCAAGTGGGGAACGGAGTATCTTACACTAGGTTCCCTCTGCCTATCCTGCTGTATGCGGGATACAGCGTGAAGCTGACTTATTTTATTCATGAATATTATCAGTTATCTGGAACCCTTAACTGTCACTTGTCAAAATTAAAACATGTCAAAGTTAGTAGTTAGCTCCTTATGTCATAATATTTTGACAAACATGTTCAATTTCGAATTGTTTGGTTAGAAAAAATATAATGAAATAGCTGATCCCATACCGCCAACTTTCTTTTCTCACAATGTTTAGACACAGACTAATTCGTTTTATAAAAACCATATCAACAATTAATAATCAAAGAGCCTGCTATAAAATAAGAAATTCTGCACCAGTAACTCTTGGACTAATAAGTACCGTTCTATGCGAAAAACATAAAGAATTCGATACCTCTTGGGACACAGACACTTTAGAACACGAATTCCTTATAAAACAAGCCACAACAGTTAGTGTAAATGCAGCAACACAGTTGCTTACAGTCACTTTAGTAGCCATTCAAGATACCAGTGAAAGGTAAATGCTGTTATTTCTTTCATAAAAATCCATTCCAATAAATCTATATATGTAAATAAAAACATATAAGTAAATAAAGACGTATATGACTGTAAATACCTCTTTTGCGGGTTCTGTTCTCAAATGACATTTTCGTACGGGAAATGTTGTCTTAACACTAGGTTCTCTGTGCTTTTTTTTATTTAGTTGACGCTATGGGACACATGCACATTGCATAGATTTCATTCCCACTTTCCACTGAATTCTTGAGGCATTGCAAGTTGAGTGGTGGAACTCAAAGCAATGCTTTGTCTTGCCGACAGAGTGAGCAAATTAAAATATTAAATATTTCATTTTGTCCAAGTGGGAAATGAACCCACAACCATATGATTTAACCCCTAAACCATAATAGCCTCTCTCTTCTTAAGCTGTTATAACTAAACTAAAGGACAGTTAAAAAAAACTATATTTTTCTATGAAAAATATAATACAGGTTGAGAGATACTCTGACCAAAGAAATATGTTTAATTAAACAAGCCTTAGAATGGGGGGATGATGGCACTCCTTCACAACACTGGGATCAGCTAGTTGCAATCCGCGGCTCCCTTTGTGACCTGAATCATAACTTAGGAGCTTTATTTAGTAAGTTGTTTTATAAATATTCAAATCAATTCTTTGCTCATAATTTTGTTATTGTTTTAAGTGTTGAGACCATTTTGGCACAATGGCACAATGTCAATGACAGTAAAGTGACAGTTGTGGGTTTGATTCCCACTTGGAAGTTTGTTTTTTTTTTTTTAATTTTCTTGCTCTGGTAACAAGACAAAGCTTGTTGTTTAGTTCTGATATATCACATGCAATACCTTGATAATTGAGCAATATATAGATAACAAAGTGTCTTTACTATGATCATTATACCTACCCTGTTATATGATAGTGTGAAGCTAAGATAAGTGCAGGCTTTATAAATAACAATATAAGAGATACAGTCAAGTATTGGATTGAAAGCTTTTAAGGGTGTTTTAAAAAGACTTTAATTTCATTCACATAGGAATTTATTTAATATACTTTTACTTTATTGATTACAAGTGACAGAATAGGATGCCGGACAAGTAATGGGTTTTAAACATAAATTTTAATATTTTTCATTTAACTAGCATTGACAATTTCTAAAAATCTCTAAACCTTGGGAGGTTTTATGAAATTACTTATTACTAAAGTAAAACGAGAGTACTGCGCAACACAACTATGTTATTAAATATTTGTGATATTGTTGATTATATTCCCTCTGCCTACCCTGCTGTGTGCTGGATACAGCGTGAAGCTGATGATGATTATATTGTCATTTGTCAGTGGCGCTTAGTTCATTGCATTAAATAACGAGGAATAGTCATATTTTTTAATATTGTCTAAAATATTTTTTTTGTATTTTAAGGTTATATGGATTATGCTGAAAAATTAGCAACTACTGCTGCTGAGATATCATATTTGTCGGGAAACATAGTAGCATCGGATGCCATTTGTGAAAGAATTGACCATGCAAACAGGTGAAGTGATTAATTATAGTACAGTGAACAGAACAATCACAGTCATATTGTGATTGTGCTAGTCGTGGGTTCGAAACTCACTTGTTAGAATCATTATATGAAAAATATTTCCCCACTCTGGTGTACACAAAGGGTGGCGATGACTCTGCCATACAACATACAATTTTTTGGAAATTGTTTAGAAAGTAGGACAAAAAAAGTAGTGAAGTATCTTAACATTAGGTTCCCTGTGCCTTGAATCTCGCATGTAGCAGGGTACATACGAGATTCAATTTAATTAAAAGGAGAGAGACAGGAAACAATTTAATTAAGATTTCAAGTATAATTAAAAAAACTTATTTATATAAAAAGACTTTAATAAATTGTGATATATATATTATACAACTATGTAGTATTACATCTTTTTAATAATTCCCTTAAAATACATGTAGTTATATCCAAGCAAGATAAAAATAACAAATAGTATATTACAAATATAAATATAATTTTTATTACTAGTAAATCTAGAATTAGAGATATATATTTTAAGTATTTTTTAAAACATTATAAATACAATCAGTCCACAACGATAAAAAATAAAAGATGAAAGTTTGCTCCCAAAATTAACCAATGCTTTAAACACATCACAAAACTTAATTTGGCCATTTTTTTTTTATTCTTTAAAAAAAAAACAATAAAAACAGATCTTTCAAATTTAAAAGATTTCAAAGATGAGTGTTAAAAAAGTAAAATGATACTGTTATATAAATTAAGCTAAAATAATTAAAACTATAATGTAAATAATAACAAAAAATTGTTAATCCCTAGAAATAAAATACATTGACGGCAATGAATTAATAAGTTAAAAAATATAAAACCTAAAACTTTTTATTTGTTTAACTTTAAATGAATGATTTTTTTATTTACAATATTGTTAATTTTGAGCTTTAAACAATAGTTGATTTCATTTATTTAACAAACACCTAAGATTTTTTTTAAAAC
This sequence comes from Heliconius erato x Heliconius himera, assembly GCA_013421005.1. Taxonomy (NCBI): domain Eukaryota; kingdom Metazoa; phylum Arthropoda; class Insecta; order Lepidoptera; family Nymphalidae; genus Heliconius; species Heliconius erato x Heliconius himera. The sequence continues at coordinate 50,312 of JAATLQ010032489.1, forward strand.
ATCTCTTATTTTTCAAAACCAATTTCTCTGTAAAATTGAGCACAAACTAATATCTCGTTTTTCATACCAAGTTCAAAATAATTTGAAATAACAATAATAAGTTTACCATTTACATTTTTATTTGTTATTTTTAGTATACAAAAATTCCTCAGCATCTAGACTTACACTATTAACAAAGTATTTTATTATACTTAATTATTGATAAATATAACAAATTGATAAAAAAAGAATACATTTCAATAATACAGAAGTAAATAGAACAATCTCCATTAAGATCAATATTTAGAAAATTAAATCAGCTTACATAATATTTCCTGTTACTTTTGAATAAATGCTATTGGACTAAAACCCAGATATACGCAATATTTGTAGGATAAGAAAATTAAAAAAAAAACAACAACAAATGCCAAAAAATATTGGATATCGCTGTTTAATTTGAAAAAGGCAGATGCCATCTTGACAGTTGTGGGTTCCCACAAGGGGAAGTGAAATATGTAATATTTTCATTTACTTCAATCTGGCACCAAGATAAATCGCAGCATTCAGTCAGGCCACTCAACGCCTCAAAAAATCCACAGATTTTTATTAACAGGCAGAAAGTGGCTTCGGGAAACGGAGTGTCTTAACACTAGTTTCCCTCTGCCCTGCTATGTATAGGATATTGTGTAAAGCTATTTAATTTATACTGTAAAAAACAATGGATATTGGTATATTTGCTTTTATATATGATAATTTTTCTTATATATTTATTTGTATACAATAATTCCAGGGCTTGTAACACTCAGAAACAGCTAACACATGAATTGCAACAAGAGAGTTTAGAATTGCAACAACAGGCCATCATGAACGCACCACACCTCGAAGACAAACTGAAAACCAACACAAAAGATGACAAAAAGAAGAAAAAATAATATTATGTTAGTGTAGCTATAGAAAATCAACTAATTCACTGGTGATAATAGAAAGAATAAGAACTATATGTATTTTGTTTTTTTTTTTAATACATATTAAATATACAATCAAGGCCAGTCGTGGCGCAGGAGTACAGAGTGTGACTGTAAAATCGATTAGTTGTTGGTTCGATCCCCACTAGAGGAATATTTATTTACATTTATATTTTCATTTCTTCGCTCTGGTGTCGACGCAAAGCGCGGCGTTGAGTTCCGTCACTCAACACGCAACGTCTCCAGAACTCGGCGGAAAGTGGGGAACTGCTGTGTGTGGGACATAGCGTGAAACTGGTTTTTTTTTATTTTAATTAAAATATACATCTTCATGTAGATACGGTTGGTTCTGTAAAACACAGGACAACTTCACTATTTATATAATCCTTACTAATATTATAAACGTGAAAGTATATGTTATTCTGATGTACCCGATTACATCGGGTCCGCAATTCTTTTATGGGACAATGTGTACGCTTTTACAATAGGATCCCAGAAAACGTCCGAGAATGTTCTATATCACAAATTAAAAGAGTTGTGAAAAGACGTTTGTGTGTTAAAGGTTATTACCAAATTAATGATTATATAAATGATAACACGCCTTGGGAATGAAATGCTCGCTCCAGTCTGTTTCAAAGTATCATTGTCAGAAACGTTGAAATGTGTTTTTGTATAATTGATTTTAAAAAAATAAGTCCCGCTGAGTTTCTTGCGCCGGTTCTTCTCAGGTCTGAGGCATTAATTCTAGTGAACTGGTGGTAAATTATTTGAAGTTCAAAAAATGAAGCATGTAACTTCTTATTTTGAATAAAATTATTTGACTTTGACTTTGTATAAACCATATTACTGTAGGATTCCGTAGTTTCAGCCTGAATGTGAAACAAACATACATCCTCACAAACTTTCACATTCATGAAAATGGCAGATAATAATGAATATTTTTAAAATTACCTTCAAAAAGTAGCATCTTTGTTTAGATGAGTTTCAATGTCAACTCTGCATATTGGGCAGTGTTTGTTCGTACTGAGCCACTGGTCCACACATTCCATGTGAAAGAGATGCATACATGGTAGTCGTCTAAAATTAAACATTTTATATATTAAGAAAATATTTTTTCGTCTTTAGTATAAATATTAAGTATATTTAAATGAGGCCGTCATGGCTTAGTGGGTCAGTCTCTGGTTGTAAACGTGATGGTTGTAGATTCTATTCCCACCGAATCGTGAAGATGATAATTTATAAATATTTTCACTTCCACGCTCTGATAGACAAAGAAAGATGTTGAGTTGTGTCACTCAACACGTTTTGCCTCAAAAGTTGAACGGAGAATGGAGAAAGAAGTGCGTGTAGGCGTGAGTGCGCGTGTGTGTGTGTACGTACCTGCAGTAGGAGTACGTATCTGCAGTAGGAGTACGTACCTGCAGTAGGAGTACGTACCTGCAGTAGGAGTACGTATCTGCAGTAGGAGTACGTACCTGCAGTAGGAGTACGTACCTGCAGTAGGAGTACGTATCTGCAGTATGAGTACGTACCTGCAGTAGGAGTACGTACCTGCAGTAGGAGTCGAGCTCGAACACGCACAGACATATGGTGCACTTCTCGTCGCGCGCGGGGCGCGTGTGGGCGTGAGTGCGCGTGTGTGTGTGTGTACGTACGTACCTGCAGTAGGAGTACGTATCTGCAGTAGGAGTACGTACCTGCAGTAGGAGTACGTACCTGCAGTAGGAGTACGTATCTGCAGTA
>JAATLQ010032489.1:53008-91390 GCA_013421005.1 Heliconius erato x Heliconius himera
TCGCGCGCGGGGCGCGTGTAGGCGTGAGTGCGCGTGTGTGTGTGTGTACGTACCTGCAGTAGGAGTCGAGCTCGAACACGCACAGACATATGGTGCACTTCTCGTCGCGCGCGGGGCGCGTGTAGGCGTGAGTGCGCGTGTGTGTGTGTACGTACGTACCTGCAGTAGGAGTCGAGCTCGAACACGCACAGACATATGGTGCACTTCTCGTCGCGCGCGGGGCGCGTGTAGGCGTGAGTGCGCGTGTGTGTGTGTACGTACCTGCAGTAGGAGTCGAGCTCGAACACGCACAGACATATGGTGCACTTCTCGTCGCGCGCGGGGCGCGTATAGGCGTGGCGCAGCGTGTTGCGCTCGATGACGGCGCGCGAGGCGCCGCGCGCCCCCCGCCGCGCCTCCTCCGCGCTCGCGCGCAGCACCGCCGTTATTTGAGACATCGGCACGCCCTACGAAATATTAAATACAATTTATAGGCGAGGGAAGTATTGTGTCCTATTCCTCTTTCAACGGTTTTTCTCTACAAAGGGAACTTTTAGGTCAGATGGCAATCTCTCCATTTAAAAACTGCTAACCGCCGCTGTTATGAATATAGACAAGCAGAAACTTGCTAGGGCGTCGTCACTTAACAACGCGCAAACACATTGTTCTTCACCTGCGATGAGTGCCCACTCATCCTCCAAGGGCTACCGTGTCAAGTACGGGCACGGCGAAACGCTAGTACCCAGAGGGAAACTCCACTTTGCTACGTGGAATATTGGCTCTCTAACAGGGCAATGCAGATGTACTCGTGAGACGTCAAATATTCTGAGAACCTGTATTGAGTCTGATCTATCCGTCATGAATATGTTCTTCTAAAACAACCCTCAGCACCTTATCGCGTATATGAGTAGGTCCCATTCAACTCAAATTGATTAACTAGGCGAAAGCCTGACGGCCGTACATCGTCTTCTTGTCATGGACTTTAATGTCACAAAGGGATTCTGAGGATCATTGACAAAAACCGCCTGATGTTGGAGCGTATAGTGAACTTCTGTAAGGGTACGCTTGATAACGCTCTTAAACAAAATGTCTCGAACACCAAGTACATACATGGCCTGCAGAAGCCCGGACTCGAGCACTATCCATATAGGTCCTGAACCACCCGAAAAGTTCAGGTATCTTGGATCCGTTGTGCACGAGTCTGGAGGCATCGATCACGATGTTAAATCAGATAACCGCTGCCTGGGCCAAATGGTAGAAGGTCACTTGTGTGGTCTGCGATCGCAGGATACCGCTCAAACAATTAATATCCTATTGTGATGATAATCACCTATATTTGAATATCAATAAATGTAACATAATCACATTTACTAGAAATTACAAACTAGAAAATAATTTAGTCACTAGACGAAGTGAAATACGGGACCTTGGTGTTTACTTGGATGACAAGTTGTTGTTTACTTCTCATATTAACCTTATAGCTCAAAAGGTATACAAAATCTTTTCATATACGCAATACAAAGTATTGCGTATATGAAAAGATTTTAAACGGGCTGAAACTCTCATTACATTGTTTAATGCTCTGGTTCGGTCAATCTTGTACTACTGTTCCGCATGTTGGAATTCTCAATATAAAGTTTACACCAGAAGAATTGAATGTTTATATCACAAGTTCCTTCGTCACTTAAAATAGAGGCATTCTAACGCAAAACCTTTAATAAAGATTTTAAAAGATATATCTCTGGAGAAGCGCCGTGATCTCAGAGATCAAGTGTTGTTGTATAAGCTGGTAAACAATATGATCGATTCCCCCTTCTCGTGAGTAAGCTAAACTTTACGTGTCATAGATTGGGTGCACGAACTAAACCTTTGTTTGCAGTTCGTCTTATTCAATGTAAAATTCAATAATTTCAAGAACTGTTTGAAGAAACTTTTATGAATTGTTTTTTATTTTTGTACTTGGTTAGGGGACGATATTTTTAGCAGTAAATTATTTGTATCTTTTTGTCCAGAATGAAAGTTTTCCACTTTTTGTTTTTTTTTTTGTTTTTGTATATGCATAAATTGTTGTTCTTTAGACTTATGAGTAAGTAGTTTGTGGAAACTTGATTGGTAATAAATAAAAAAAAACCTCAAGGGGCAGATATACAAGAGCATCGTTCGACTGTTTATTTTATACGGCAGCAAATGCTGGTCAGCACTATCTTGGCACACTCAGGAGCTCTTTACCTCACGAAAATAAGAATGCAGAGGTGGATGTGGTGCAGCGTAACGCGGTCTGACACTACGTACGTACACATTCATTCGAGGTAGTCTTGGAATCCGTGACATAGCGGATAAGCTCCAAGAGCGTCTTCTGAGATGACTTGGCCACCTTACGCGTTCGCCTAGGAAATATATCGATAGCAAGTGCCTTTCTTTATCAGTCTTAGCACTAGTTAAATGTCGTGAAAACATGAGTCGAAGACATGAGAGCCAATGGTCTAACCACCGAGGACTTAGCGTCCTAATTAGACCGTGCAAAATGGAGTAGGTTGAGTAGGAAGAAAGACCTTGGCAAAAGCCAGGGTTAATGCAGGAATAAGAAGAAACCAGAACTGGTTGTGATAAAATTGTTAGTGTTATTCACTTTGATGTCCATCAGTCCGTCTGTCAAGACTCTTTTTCTTAACCAACATAATTAAAATATATAGCCGTTTATTCCGCAAATTTAGTATAAAGCAACGTCTTCTACCACAGAGAAAGGAAAAATTGCGAAAAGTGAAACTTTATAGGTATTTCATAAAAAATCATTACAAACTTATAATTCTAGTTAATTTTATACAAAGAGATTAAATATGCCGGCAAACTTATATTTGTCAACCTTATAAGTTGTAATCTTGAAATACGTACGGAATTAAATATTTCCAAACATAAATATCACGTGTTCATACAATTATATTCAATGAATGATTTATTAATTCCAAATCATAGAAATAAAATTATATATAACAAGTACGAGTAAATCATACTTTTTTTAGAGGTTTTCGTATTTGAGTATCTACGTCCATAAAATAGGTTAAATTTTATTTCTATGATATATTTTTTAAAATTCATTTCAGTATCTACATGGTATCAGTACATATGAAATGTTTTTAAGTAAAGAAAACATTTTTTATATACTAACCCCTATAATTACGGAGATGATAGGAGTAAGAGCGTAGTTATTCATTGTCTTCTTTTGAACAAAAGTTTCACAGTGTACCCTATATCATTTATTTTATTTGTTACATGATACAGATTCAAAGTTTATGGGTTTATTACTGATTTATTATTATTAAAGTATTGTTAGAAACTAAGTAAAACACAGCGGAACTTGAACCCGCGCTTAATAAAAACCGTCCAATCGCTTTAAATTATGCCAGGCACATTCTCATGAAGGGTTCGAATTCTGCAACGTTAAAATTTTTATATCATTTGAAAAAATATATATATGCTATATGAAGTAGAAAAAAAGATGCTAGTATAACGTAGCTTGCCTTAATTATAAACAAACTTTAAGAAGTCTGGTAGGAGAAAAGAGCAATAAAAAAAATACATTTTTGACGTTATTCTTAATAACATATATAAATTCGAGCGTTTAAACTTTAACGTAGATGAGCGTTGATTTAGATGGCGCTACCCCATTTGCAAGTTAGTAAGTATTAGTGATGTTACATTTCGGCAAAATTGAGGAACATGTCCCAACTGTTCCAGTCCGACTTCGGAATATAATCCAATGGTCGTTCCATTTCCCGCTGTTCCTTTTTTAGGATTACGCAATTCAAAAGATAAAAACGGAACTCTTTAGGGTACTTTCCTCTGTAAGTTGTTTTTTCTTTTGATTTTATTTGTAACTTTTTAGTATTAAGTACCCGTTAAAATGAATGATGCAAGCCCAAATTACAAACAAAAATATCAACCTAATCTGCCTTTTCTACTAGGGGCCACCTTGGATTTTAGTTTTTTTAAATCTTTCAACAAATATATACGCCGCCATTTTGTTACGGTATCCATATTGAATAAAAAACAAAATAAAGATGCATGCCAAATTTCAGCTCAATCGGACACCGAGAAGTGGATAAAATTTAGCTTGCATAATTTGGTTATAAAGAAACAAACATCGAGATAGGTGAAACTAAATAAAAGCTTTTAAAATAGATATTTTAGAAGATATTACTATTAGTTTTAAAATACGCCGTCTGCCCTTATCGACTGTGACCCGCGCACGCTGACGAATCGCGGGTGTCAGCGGGCGCGTTGGACCGAGGCGCATAACTTAACTACTTATAATACCTAATTACCTACTAAATATACTAATATTACGAAATGCGTTAATCTCAGGAACTACTGGCTTGAATTGACAAAAATCTTTCCAATCCATCCATATGAAAAGGGCTATTTATTATAAGCGATATAACGCATATTATAACTAACCACGTTAAGCGACGGCTGTATAGAGATGTGGAGATGGGGCGGCATTTGGAAGTAGTGGTGCATGTGATGGTGAACGTGTTGACCATCCGATCTGGAATCGAAAATATGAAATCAATTAATGAATAAATATTATAAAATTAAATCATTTTACTATAGGTACACAGTGGCTTTAAATTGAGATCTCATATATAAAATTAAATATAATAAATGGTTTTCAATTAAACTCAATTTATAAAAACGCTTATAATCGAAAAAATGGGCCTCTAATAAATAATTTTACTAGAATCTTTATCAATATATGAATTCCTATCAAACATAGATATTAAATTTACAGCCTAAATTTAGGAGAAAGCAATATGTAAGTAGTATAACATTTTTTTTTATCTTAACTATCGTATCGTATGTTTGAAAATTCATCTCTAAATAACCCTTTAATAAAAATTATTATTCTTGCTATTTTGCACAAATGCTTTTCCTTCATACATTTGATTATTGGGGTTCTCGATTATCCGAATGCCCAAAGACAAGATCAGGTTAATCTAGTTCCAACTGTACTTATAAAAAAGTAAGTGCTATATTTGGAAAGAGTTGATATTAATTCATTATAATTTATAATAAAATATTTTATTAAATAATTACTTACACCACCAAAGGCGAGCCCAAACTAGGTGGATCTACATCGTCAGGAAACTGAAATATAAAACACAAAAAAAATCTTTAAGAAAAACAAGTTTTAGGGATAGCGCGCATTGGTGACTTTTGTCACGGTGACAATAAATTCTTTGTCACTGTCATGTCACCATGCTTTTCGCGACTGCGCGCACTTGCGGTGACAGTGACGAAATTTTTTACATTTGATAAAATGAATCTCCAAGAGATGGTTGCATTTGCACTTATATTAAGAAATAGAAAAAAAAGCAAACGTAGAAAAAATAATCGTTTAGGGATTTGTCATAGAGCTACGGCCTCAACTCAATTTAGTCAATCAGTATGTCGTTGTCTATTTCATCTTCATGAAAACACACGTTTTGCCTTGGTGATGAACTTGACGGCATTCTTGAAATTAAAATTTGGAGCTGCAATGCAACACGCGGCTGTTTCTTGTTTATGCGGAAGACGACTAGTATTGAAACCGCAAGGGGGAGGGGGCACGAAGTGACATTTAGTTTCTAATGCGCGCACGGGCATACAAACCTATGGACGCGGTGACAGTTGCGTCACGGGCGTGTCGCCATCCCCCGCGGACAAAAAGTCACCCAATTGTCACGTATCCAAATGCGCGCACCTTCATTTACGGTGATGTACACGGTGATAGTGACGCAACAGTCACGGTGACAAAAATCACTTATGCGCGCTATACCTTAGTCAACTTTACAGTTTAATGCATATATAAGTAAAAATAACATACTATTTAACTTTAATTAAAATAAATTATCAATATTTTTATAAATTCTCAATATTGTATTGAGAATTGATTTTCGTACTCATTGGAAACAAAATTAATTATCTTTTACAAAATCAATATGAATAGATGTAACTTGCCAGCGAGTACTAAAAATAAATAACATAGAGTATTCATTTCGATCTCTCTGCTATGCCGAGATGATAAGTAATTGGTGACGAAACTCAAAACTAAACATTTTTTGCCAAATACACTTAAGTGTAGTACGGTCGATGAGTCGTGACCATCGTAAAGTTAGGCAGTTAGTTAGTTCTGAATTTTTGTGTATTATGCACTGGTAAAGAAAACCGTAAAATCAAAACTGCGCAGCTAATTGCAAAACGGGCAAGACTCGTCGACCGTACTGTATATATTGAACACTTATATTTACTCGAATCCTTTAACCACTAACTTAATATCGTATCCATTTTTGTTTTCCAAATTTTCACACTTGAAGCACAAGCTAAAATAAAAACTGCCTTTTTATTTTGCCATAAACAAAGTAATAAAAATATCCTTATTTAGAGGACTCTTCGACTTAACACGAATAAAATCAATTATCATATATCACAAGTCTCCAATTTAAACTAAAATATGAATATTATTGATATTTATTATAATAACATAAATAAATTTCTATTATTTATTGAAAATACAACATAACATGTTGATAAAACTTTACACACTAACCTATTACATTATATTATTGTTACTCTATCACTGTACTAAATCTTAGATAGCCTAGTTTCAGCGATATTGACATTATTGGTTGAAATTTTAAGTAACATCTGTTTTGTAATATTATTATTTATATTTGTGTTCGACAATTATTAAAAATATCTTTTTCTTGAACTCCGTAGTGAGAATATATTTTATATAACAAAAATTTTAGATATAATTATTAGTATTAAGATTTATAAGATAACTAGGTGACTAAAAACTCGTAGTTTCGATTGCATAGTCGAATGACAATAACTAAGAATTGTGTATAACGAACGTGCCGTCGCCCAATCAGGGTTACATCGAAACATATTTTGTGTAGGTTCATTCTGTATCCTGCACATGGCAGGGTAGACAGCGGAAACCTGGGAACCTATGGGTCTAATATTTTGTTCCCATTATGACACTTCCGCTCATCACTTTCCTTTCTTTTAATTCTTAAAATTAGAAGAAAGGAAAGTGATGAAAATTTAAAATCTAATTCTTGAAGCATTGCCTTCATCAACTTATCTTTACTTTAAAATAGTATTTTTTCTTAATGTCCAGAAAACCACACCAAAATGCGTAGCGTAACTTAAATATTAATAAATCGAAAAGATTTAACTAATAAAATCGTTTCCCGTTGATTTATTCCCACATAGTAGCTAGTTTTGAGTTACTTTGTTTTAGTTTCGTTTTGTTTTAGAGTACCATCAAATAAATAAAACTCACCTCTAGTGTAGCAGTAGGGCGGGGCGACGTGTAGGCGGGTTGGTGAGAGACGCCCGCGTCCCGCATCATTATGTGTCGTCGCATATCCTGAAACACAATGAGAAATTACTTCTTAGTGAAAAGATTATATATATTTTTTTACTTTTAAAATGTTATTCCACACACAAGTACAGATTTTGATGTTGAAATCTTGTAAAATGTTAGTATAATAAAATACTGATTTAATTAATATTAATCGATATTAATTGAGGCCAGTCGTGGCGCAAACTCACAAAGCGTGACTGTAAAAGCGACTGGTTGTGGGTTCGATCCCCACTCGAGGAGATGAAATATTTACCTAAATTTATATTTCCCTTTCTTCGCTCTGGTGTCGAGGCAAAGCGCGGCGATGAGTTCTGCCACTTAACACGCAATGCCTCCAGAATTCGGCAGAAAGTGGGGAACGGAGTGTCTTCACACTAGGTTCCCTCTGCCTACCCTGTTGTGTGCGGGATGCAGCGTGAAGCTAATTTTTAATATATTAAAAAATACCTCCATCGTAGCAGTCGGTCGTGGCAACGTAAATGTACTGTGGTCTGTAACGCCCGGATCACGCATCATACTACGTCGTTGTATCTCCTAAAACGAATTAATGTATGACAAATCTAAAATTAATTATAAATATAAGTAGTATATAACTAATAGTATTAGGTCCTTATATAAAAAAATTGGCGTTCGATATGGGATAAGGAACAAAAAGTCGAATATTTTTTATATATTTATTTGATCAAAATATGAACCATTGTTATCTATGCACTTTTGCCATCTCATAGATATTTCATTGATTCCTTTACTAAAAAAACCATTCGGACGAAAAACACATTCTTGAAGGTGGTTTGGTTTGATTTGGTTTGCCCCATTGGAGTTGAACTTTTTCCATTGCAATAAGTGGTTCGAACTAGTAGTACTCGTAAATACCGTAACATTTCAATTTTTGCATTTTGTAAACTGGGCGACACAAACAGGAAAAAAAACAGAAGAACAAAACAAATGAAGGATAATGAAACACAAACACATGTTTAAATTGTTGTATAAATTTAAATTTGAAATACCGAACCAAAGAGGAGAAATTTGTGATAAAAGTGGCCAGTACGACACAACGCCAATTTCATATTTAAGGACCTAATATATATAAAGGCCGTCGTGGCACAGCGTTTAACTTCAAACGCAAGGGCTGTGGTTACAATTTACTTAGGGGAATGCATTACTGTCATTTCCTAACTCTGGTAAAAAGACATAGCGCGGCGTTAAGATCCACCATTTAACACGCAATTTGATTCGCGTGGGAAATGGAACGTCTTAGCACTAGGTTCCTTCTTCCTACCCAGCTTTATGGGAGATACTGTGCGAATCTTAAAAATATATATACTTAAACAAGTAAAAAATAATGACTTAACATGATATACATCTTTTTCTTCAATACAAAAAATTACTATCGTGGTGGAGTTTGTGAATCTTACTATATACACAATGGTTGTGGCTTCAATCCCTACTATGGGAATATATTTATTTTTTATATATTTTAGCTATATGTATAGATACAAAAAATATTACCAGTGCAACTTGCTGTCGTTGTCGTAGCCGTTCGTGAACGAGGTACGGAGGCGGCGCCACGTGCGTGTCTCGCCGTCTCTCGCCCACTAAACAAACGAAAAAACATAATTTGTATTTATAAAGTCGACGACAACTTCGACCAAAAAAAACACCAAGTCAACATAGGACAAGGAATAGAAGAAAGTAGACCTAAATTGACTTCTTGATTTCTTCCTAGTCCCTCAAATATATGTTTAATGAATGCTGTTTTAGTATTTAAAACAATCATTTATTATTGTATGGAGTCACAACTTCAAAAAATTTATTAGTTGTGTCCATGGGCGTATCTATTGATATTTTCACAGGCACCTAAATTTTAGCTTAGCACAGATTATTAGTCCCCGTAGATATTGTTTTTTTTTTTCGCAGCAAATTATTTTTTTAGTAAAATTTCTGCGGTAGGCATCAGACTATTCTGGGTTGGGCACGGCCCATCTGGCCCCCCTCTTCCTACGCCCATGGCTGCGTCCAACTGAGGACTTAGATTCCCCCAACATTTTGAGTGATGCAGCGGTTTATTAGTCTTATAGCTTCACGCTGTATCCCGCAAACAGCAGGGCAGGCAGAGAGAACCTAGTATCACTATACTTCCTTCCCCACTTTCCGCCGAATTCTGGAGGCATTGCGTGTTGAGGGGCGGAACTCAACACTGCTTATTTATTTAAATTATTAGTCTTATATATTCAGCTTCATGCTGTATTCTGCATACAGCAGCGCAAGCAGAGGGAATCTAGTGTTAAAGACACATCGTTCTCCATTTTCTGCCAAATTCTGAAAGCATTGCATGTAGAGTGACGGTGCTGTGGTCTTCGTTCTAATAAACAAAGCTTAGCGTTTAGTTACGGCATTGAGCACGCAATGTTTAAAAAAAATAGTAAACAGAGTGTCTTAACTTTAGTACCCCTCTGTCCACACAGCTACACTACTACGGGAAGAAACAAAAATCTGTTTTTTTCTATTATAATACTTACAATGTGCATGCGGCGGCGTGGCGTGCGGGTACGCCGGCCGCGCGTTGTGCAGCGAGCGCGCGTGCAGCACGTGCACGTGCTCGCCGGAGTGCGCGTGCGCGTGTGCGTGCGCGTGCGCGTGCGCGTGGGCGTGGGCGTGCGCGTGCAGCTGGGCATGCGGGTGCGCGAGCGGCGTGGGATGCGGTGGCGCGCAACTGCAACCCCGGCACGGTACCGCGCGCTGCACTCTGGAGAGTTAACAATATTAATATTAAATAAATATTTTGTTTACATTTATTTATTTTGTGTTTTTTTGTTTGTTATTATGAACACATGGTGTGCAGTGCATATATTTGTATATATATACTTTATTGTACACCACAAATAGAAATACAAACAAAGTTACAACTTAGATCTAGTAAATGCCACCTTGAGGTTAGGAGATATACAATAAAAACATATAGTTGGTGGTGCAAATAAACATTCGTACATAAATAATATTTTATCCTAATACATGACCTTAAATTCTTAATACACAAATAGTTATAAAATAGTATATGGTAAGTAGTTATGTTGTAATCCAAGCATTGATCAGAAATAGAAAAGTTTTTTTATTATTTTTTTTAATTTTTAAAGTGTTATTCCACACTTAGGAAAGAAAAATACTTATTTAGAAAACGTATAAAAATTTGAACGTAGCGGGACTCGAACTCGCGCCTCTTGGAAACCTGGAAGGCGCGGGTTCGAGTCCCGCTACGTTCAAATTTTTATACGTTTTCTAAATAAGTATAATAGCAAAGTTACTCTATGGAAGCATTTATAAAAATGCATGAGCAGACATTTTTGTATTTTATAATTCAATTGATTTGAGTATGTGATTCTATTTAATTCACTAGTATAATTAAAATAATTTCAATCACTAGAATAATTTAAATTTGAGATTAAATTTCGGTAGGTTGATATCTTTAGTTTTTAATTTAAATAAGTTTAAAATATCTTTTTACAGTTTTTTAAAAACTCATATAACTAATTTTGCTACCTAATACATTCACTTAAAAATCTTTTTTATATCCAAATTCCAATAAACTACATCTAAATGTAAAATTAATAAGTAGTGCTATCTTTTTGAGTGGACGTGAACAGAAAGCGTGTACTTTAATAAAAAAAATCTTAATAATTCTGTCAGATAAAATGTGGACAACACTTTAAGTACTGGTTTTAAAGCTGTTTTAAGTCTCTAGATATTTTATTGCCAATTGAGGTATAATTTTTTGTTAATTTCACATGTTATCTTAAAATTGTAAGATGATCCTATGATCTTATTTACACACTTACATTTAAAACACACTGTAACGTAGCATCAAAATGTTTAATACTAAAGAAGTTTAGCTTTAATTTTTGAGCGAAATTTACTTTTACCTTAACAAATTCAATTGTTAAGGTAAAAGTCGTGTCGGTCGTGGCGCAGAGGCACAGTGTGACTGTAAAATCGACTGTTTGTGGGTTCGATCCCCACTCGAGGAATTGAAATATTTATTTATATTTTCATTTCTTCGCTCTGGTGTCGAGACAAAGCGCGGCGTTGAGTTACGCCATTCAGCACGCAATGAAGAATTAGGCGGAAAATGGGAAACAGAGTGTCTTAACACTAGGTTGCCTCTGCCTACGCACAAAAAATTTGAAAGTGACAAATGACGAGACATACGATACGAATCCAATAAATCAAAAAAACTATTCGATCACCAATAATAATAAAATTTAATCTAATATTATATATTATATATATAAAGAAAAAGCGTAAATACCCAGCACGATGTAAACAATTATTACACATTACACCACTTGTTCTTAAATTGATCTTCGTTGTACTAAGACTGTTATTAAAGCGATAAATATGTATCGAGTTCTGCGATAAGAGCAAAATTTCACACACGGGGTTATTTGTGAACTTGTAAATTAATTATCTATGCATTATCGTATTTTTTATAGAATAAATGAATTCGTTTAATATTATAGAGGCCGGTCGTGGCGCAGGAGCACAAAGTGCGACTGTAAAATCGACTGGTTGTAGGTTCGATCCCCACTCGAGGAAATTAAATATTTATTTATATGTATATTTTCATTTCTTCGCACTGGTATCGAGGTCAAGCGCGGCGTTGACTTCTGCCACTCAACACGCAATACCTCCAGAATTCCGCAGAAAGTGGGGAACGTAGTGTCTTAACATTAGGTTCCCTCTGCCTACTCTGCTGTGTGCGGGATACAGCGTGAAGCTAATTGTTTAATATTATACAAAAACTATTTAAAAAAATGGTTCTTTTATAAAATTATTTTGAATAGTGCTTAATCATTGTTATTATGTATGATCTTATGTATTGTACAAAATATTTATGATATAAAATATAGATAACCATCAGATATATTCTCCTTAATATTCGGCGATCGTGGATTGGTGACGCAGTCACACATCGGTTACTGTAAACGGGTGGGTTGTGGGTTTCGTCCCCACACGGGAGAGTGAAATCCCTGCCCCTTTTAAGAGCACGGAAAAGTTCTTTATCCTGCTATATGCGGCAAAAAAAATAGTTTGCGTTATTAGTTCACACTGTATCTCGCATGTACGAGCCCAATTCTCGAGACTTTGCACTTTGTCTATTGTAATAAATCATACCCACGAGCGGAAATCGAACCTACAACTGTCGCTAACAATTATAATAACATCACTAACCTGTGTGGCAAGTAATTATTTCCATGTGCGTTACTAATTTGCGGTGTTTCTGTGAACGGCGCTGTTTCGAACAACGGTCGGGGCGACCGCCTCTCCACGACCGGCGCCTGCGCCGAGTTCTCACTTGAAGTGCTCTGATTCGGCGAATTCGTTAAATCTATTACTTGCCGCTAGAAAGTTATATAAAATATAAACACCTAAGAGCCAGTGGTAGTCAGATTTTATAAAGCTCGAACGTTTCACACCTCTTAAATTCTAATAAATTACGAGCGCCTACGAATCTAATATACTAAAGTGTTCATACTGTATCAGTCCATTGTTGAGGCCAGTCGTGGCGCAGAGGCACAAAGTGTGACTGTACAATCGACTAGTTGTGGGTTCGATCTCCACTCGAAGAGATGAAATATTTACTTAAAATTATATTTCCATTTCTTCCCTCTGGTGTCGAGGCAAAGCGCGGCATTGAGTTCTGCCACTCAACACGCAATGCCTCCAGAATTCAGCAGAAAGTGGGGAACGGTTCCCTCTGCCTACTCTACTGTGTGCGGGATCCCCGCACACTACTCAATTTTCGTGATCTTGTTGTGGCGAACTAAACGTTGCTTTTTTCTAATTAATTTCCCCAAAATAGAATCGCACCGACAACCACTTCACAACCACACTCCACGACAAGCCACGCCAGTTTCAAATAAATAAATATACATATTCATAATTAGTGATTTTATCTTACAAATAAAACTCAACAGTGAATTTATTAAATACTTGCCATAATTTAATTATTAAAATATTTGGTGAAAATACTTACATTTTCATCTTCCATAACCTGAATGTCATTATCTGAACTGGAATCTGACACCCAGTCCAGTTGTAGATCAGGTGCTGACAGTACACTTCCATTGCCCGCGTTGGATGGAACTTTTGATCTGCTTGAGGGTGTCACCTGTGGAGAAAGTAACATAGAGGGTGATTAGCAGAAAGTATGTGGCTAAGCTAATACTTTCAACACAATATTTCATTCTGATGTTCCATCATATCCGAAGTAAATTAAAATCAATAATTTCATGTAATAATCACAGAGCTTTAAACAAGAGAAGCATTTCCTCCTGCCTCAAGAAGACACATTCATATATCTAATATACCACCTCTGGTGGATGAAATGGAAAGTAAGAGATAGAAAAGAATTAGACATTGAGATTATAAGCAGTATATTGGTTATTATTACACATACTTATAGTACATACTCTTTAGCAAATTTTATTAATTTGGAATTTAATTATATTATATCTTCACAATGAATAGTTAGAATAACTTTTATTCAGTGTCAGACAAAAATTTATAAAGTGAGGATGTTTTTAAAATGAAAACAACAAATGTACAAGAATATAAAATTGAGAAAAAACAACAATTTAAAATTACAGCTTTTAACAAAATATTTACTTTTCAAAGTTTCAGTCAATTAACTTATAAAAATACCAAGAGTTGTATGTGATTGTAAAATTGACAGTTGTTGGTTTCCACTTGGGGATGAAGTATTTCCGTTTCCTCTCACTAGCAAGAAGTCAAATTGCAGCATTGAGCTCCACTACTCAACATGGAATGTCTCGAAAATTGCATTCTAGTACAGAACTAAGTTGCCTCTCACTACCCTGCTATGTGCAGGATACAGCATAAAGCTAAAAAAACAATTTTAAAAAGCTAAAAAAAAAAGTTTTACTCATGTTAAAAATTATCCAATATACCTGTTCTATTATACGACTTGAAGCATTTTCTGACTGTGACACATTTCTAGTACTACCAGAACTAGTGCCAGGTTGAGGTGAAGACTCACTAGGTCGCCTAGAAACTTGAACTTCTGATTTAACTTGTACAATACTATTATTGGTATTCTGTTCATTGCTCCGCGATCCAGATCCAGGTTCCATTTTAACAATACTGAACTCTGGTTCTATTTTAACCACTCCAGTGGGATTGGATGTATTACTGTCACTATCCGTTTCTACATTTTCAACTTTTACAACAGGTGTTTCCTGTTTGATGTTCACTATCACAGGAACTGTTTGATGACGACAATCTTGTGATAGTGTATCAACACGTTCCGAAATTTGCTCTTCAGAACCACTAGGCCTTAATACTCTTGAATTTCCAGAGCAATATGTAGGTAAATGTGAATTATTAACATTTTGATTCTCTTGTTTCACTGAAACTATATGCGGTGGAATAAATGGTGGTCGACTATGACTGTGAGCTTGGACGCAATTAACTTGATTCAATCTATTTATTGTAACACTTTGATTTGCACTATTATTAATTATCCTGTTAACATTTTGTGACGAATTAGGTTCTTGCTGATGTTCTCTTTTAATGTCTACAATTATATTTGAATTTATATTATTACTAGGTCTGTTATTTGAGTGGACTCTATTTAAGTTATTACTTGGTGTGGATGGATTTTCTTCTTCTTCAGAACTAACTTCAATTAAATTTGGGTTAGATTGATTCTCTTTTGATAATTTTGTACCAGGTGATATATTTAATTGACGGCTTGGCCTTTCTAAACTATGCAATTGATTTTGAGTACTACCAGGAAAGCGAGTAATTGGACCATTTACACTGGGTTGCCTATGATCATATCCCATACGAAGCATGCTATTATCAGGTATTGAAGTTGAATTAGCAGCTAAAGTATAATTAATTGGCAAATAATTTCTATCATCTCCTACCATATTGTTTGTTGAGAATGGAGAAACCATATAATCTGTTGTCGATCTTACACTTGCATAATGGCTTGATGGATAATTTGTGTAGTAGTAACTACTTTGTGGATTTGCTGGTTTAGGTTGATAGCGCATATTAATATCACTGTATCCAGGGTTGTTAGAAATAGTATTGTTTGGATTACTTCTGCCATTAAGATAATCTATAGAACTATCTGGTAGAGGCTGATACTCATCAGGGACTGGTGTATATGCTGACACGGGATGCGACAATGATTGGATTGGTGAACTTGAATTAACGTAATTTGACATTGCACTCTTTGGGATTGGCGCTCGAACTTGTGGAACTACTTCATCTATAGGAACAGGCAATACTTCTACATCATCATCACTTTCAGCAAATAATGGTTCACATTCCATCTCATCTGCAATACAATATCACGTTAAAAGTCACAATAAATCATAAAAAAAAGTTCAGAAGACTTTTATAATGCAGTTACCACTTCTTATAATATTTTCAGAGGCTGGAGACGTATAAACAGTGTCTAAAATAGCAGCTATCGATGACGGACCAGGAATATCCCATGTAGACGTCTGATCTCCGTTATAACTCCTATCAGTCATTGTTATTTTATTATTTCCTCATTCTGCTGTTCATATAAATTTTTATATATGTCACAATATACATTTGGAGAAAATCTCTAGTTTTTGACATCACAATACTTAATAAGATATTAAAATATGTTAAACATTTTGTGTGACTGATATGTGATACTATAAACTATTTTCTTCTTATTACATTAAAATAAATAAATCATATGTTACTGAAGTATCCAAGTATAAATTTTTTCGACATTACAAACAAAAATTTTAGTTTATCTATATTCTAGATATTTTAAAACAGGTAAAAAATAATTATAATAAGCATAGATTATGTAATATTATAAACTTATAAAATAAAAAATACTTGTTGTGAAAAACTTGTAAACTCGAGTTGCTTATTCGAGTTTCTATACTAAAAGGAAAGCTCGAGTTGGTTAATAGTATTTGTAATAAAAATCATACGTAATGATCTCGCATTAATATGAATTGTCGGATGATAGACCCTGGTAATTATAATTAGCTTCATATTTTACCTATTCAGTTATAGAAATAAAAATATTATTAAATACATATATGAGCTTATTATACTTAAAAATATATATATATATATATTTTAGTTAGATAATTATATTGTATAATTAAAGTTTTATAATTAATTATGTGTAAGGATTTATAGAATTAAATTTTGTTTAATGAGAAGTTAATATTTAAAGAAAAATAATGTGTAAGACTATCTAAATATTAAATTATGACACAGTTTGCGCCTATAGATGCTACATTTAAATTTTAAAGAATAAATTATTATTATAGTTATAGAATAATCGAAATAGCCAGTACTTATATTCGAAATGTTCGAGACATTTTCAGTATCGAGTCTAACTTTTGGCACACTTCAGTATTACGAGTTACACATCCCTTAAAAAAATAGTTGTTTACAAAGAAATGATGTGTTAAGTTGTTACTTGCAGTCAGTCCGCGAAAAAAATATTTATATAGCAAGTTTTATTTCTTTTACACTATTGCTTTTTTATACTTACTTTAATTGTCATTAGCCCGTTTATAGCAGTGTCTACAAAGCTAACGTTATTAATTAATAATAATATTTTATTTCTAACACTTAAAAAATATATTTAAGTATGGCTTTAGCGTATTTACCCCTATTTTTAAAAGGACAAGTTGTAAAAGGATTTGGAAGAGGTTCGAAGGACTTAGGTTGCCCTACAGGTAAATGTTCTTTTTATTTAACTGTTTTAATTGATTATTATTTGACCATGATAAAGCATTTGTATGTATTTGTTTTAACAATATTTTAAGTAACAAAAAAATATGCCCTACTTACCTACTAGAGATGACATTGTACTATTTACATATTCTTAGATAATGTAATTTATCTTAGACCAACTAAATGCTTAAGGTCTTCTATAAATTAAATTAAATAAAAAGAGAATATAATGAGTCCATTGTTATTCAGCTGCTCAGTCATATTACTTTAAACACGATAATTGTGGATTCAAATCACATTCAAGGGAATGTATTATTTTCATTTCCTTACTCTGGTAATAAGATACTGTGATATTGAGTTCTAATACTTAACATGCAATGTGTTTATAATTGGATGAAAAGAGGGGAACAGTTTTTTTAACACTAGCTTTCATCTACATACTTTGCTGAAAAAAAAACAATGGCCACCTATGTATAAACAGACATATCAAAAGATAAGGCTTACAAGAAAATGTAGTAAAGGTTATAATAAAGATATTTACTTGACAGCACAAGCCCGAAGAAGATGTGTAGGATTTAGACAACTTGTGTAAAAAAATTATATACTTTGTCATTATACATTCAGAATTTGTAAATTTTCCAAAGAAATAGACATGTTCTCTTTTATATCAATGAAGAAAATAACATGAAGATCTTCAAATTACCATTTAAATTAGTTGTCTTTTTGGTTATAATAAAATATACAAGTTACAATGTAATATAAATTAACAAGAATTATTGATAACAAAATGAATTGCACCTCTAATGAACTATAATTATTTTACTTATAAATGTGCTATTATCAATTACTTATCATTATTCATTTCACTATCTATTCTATGTTTGCCACTAAAAATTAGTAGTGATCGTAAAAACAAAGCCAACAAATAAAACCTTTTATACTATTCAGGAATATATGAAGGATAAAAATGCTGGCTAGTACTAAACTAAGTAAATAATAAATAATTAATTCTTACTTACACTAGCATGCTCTTATCAGCAGTACTGCCTAACAAGCCAGTGATAGCTTTATGTTTGTTCAATTATTCAAATTGTGCCTACAAAAATCTATTTCAAGTTTGCAACAAAGAAGAATTAAAATTTGAATTCTGGAGTATGCATCAACTGTTAAATCCTCAGTATATTAAAAATATTTGATTGAACAGAAAGAGTACAAAATAAATTTTATAAAAGGATAATTTTACATTGTTGTATGTTAATTATAATTTTATAATTGTTGTAAAAAATTATTAATGATTTAATCAATTTTAAATTTTTACTTGACATAATATTGTTTAACTGTCCCAAGTCAAGCAACATTTTTGACTTTTGTGGGCAAAACATTTTTGTTTTTGTTTTCAAAAATCTTAATAAAAGTTAAAATAATTATAACTAACTACAATACATGTAATCACACATCCACATATGAAATCACTTCTACACTCAATGTTTGCTCATTTTTGCAAGAATCGAACCAAACACCCTGCTATGAAGCCAATATGCATTTGGAAATCATGTGGGTGAATATTTCAAGTAGTTTTTAAATTACTCCAAGTGATTTTTAAACTACTTGAAATATGTTCCTAAAAAAAATTTAGATTTGTTTGTGTGGACTTAAAATATGAAATCCAGTTATGTGACAAAAAATCACATAGGAATTAGGGGAAATTCTGTGTTAGTGGTCCTCTATACTCCCCAAACAACCTTTGTCATCTACATGCCAAATTTCAGTGTTCTATGCCATGTAGAACCAACCATGTGTTACTATCAGTCCCTTAGTAATGGAGAAATCATATACTATGTCCATTGTTCGATGCAACAATAAAATAATGACACACAAAAAACATAAAAACTCCAAATTATTTGGTTTGGTCTCATTTGTGAAACATTTGCAATTAATTTTATTTAAATGTAAATACAATTAATAATAGTCTTTAATAGTCCATCAAATGTTAAAAGTGACTAGTTCAAATCTAGTGTGTGTGTGTGATCACATCACACACATACGCACAAGATTAGAAGTGATGACAAATTATACTTAGTTGTTTTAGTAAATATGTGAGTCCAAATTTTCGTTATAATTATTATTACAATAATGCATGAATATTAAAGGCATATTAAATAGATAGAATAGGCCAGTCGTGGCGCAGGGGCACAGAGTGTGACTGTAAAATCGACTGGTTGTGGATTCGATTGGGAATGGGACCCACTCGAGGGGATAAAATATTTACTAACATTTATATTTTCATTTCTTCGCTCTGGTGTCGAGGCAAAGTACGGCGCTGAGTTCTGCCACTCAACACGCAATGCCTCCAAAATTCGGCGGAAAGTGGGGAACGGTGTGTCTTAACACTAGGTTCCCCCTGCCTACCCTGCTGTGTGCGGGATACAGCGTTTAGTTGATTTAATAATTTACTACAGTGTTACCATATTAGATCACCTAATTAAAAATACAATTTTTACTTTGATTCCAGCTAACTTTCCTCGGGAAGTAGCTCAGTCACTACCAAAAGACTTAAAGCCAGGGGTTTATTATGGATGGGCGCAAGTAGACTCAGGGCCAGTTCACAAGATGGTTGTAAACATAGGATGGTGTCCCTTCTACCATAATAAGGAGATGTCTGTTGTAAGTGTTAATATGATTCTAGATATATAATATTAACTAAATTTTGCTCAATTATAATTAACTATAAATAAATCAGATTTACGCTGTACAACACACGCAGCGGGGTAGGCAGAGTGAACCTAATATTAAGACACTACATTCCTCACTTTCCTTTCGCAGAATTTTTCGAGGCATTACGTGTTGAATGGCGGAACTTAACGCCAGGCTTTAGCTTTGGTGCAAGTCCTAGAGCGGAGAAACGTAAATATTAATAAAAAAACATTCTCTCGAGTGAGCATCGAACCCACAACTCTCACGTTAAGTCACACCATTGTGCCCCTGCGCCACGACGGCTTCAACTGAAAATATTAACTATACTCTTGATTAATATTTCACACTTGCGTGTATTTTTAATACACAACAGAAGTCAGTAAACCAATTAAATAACTACAGTAATTAATAGTTGGTCATATATTTCAATATATAAGAAACTTATTAAAAGGGGCCAGTTGCGGCACGTGTGTGTAACTGTAAACGTGATAGGTTGGGTTCGATACCAACTCGCCGATGACGATGATAGGAAAATGAGGCAAAGCGCGGCGGTACTCAACACCCAAATATAACTAACACTCGGCTCTAGCACTAGAAAAAAAATACTAGTTTGATCACTATTGACAAACTAGTTTTTTTGCCTTTTCATCCAGCAAATAGCAAGGAAGGTGGACGAAATCTAGTGTTACAACACTGTTTTTTTTTTTTTTTTTTTAATTAATGGCTTGATTTTGTGATGACAGGCGCAAAATAATCTGCCAGTGTACAACTGTTCCCAATTTTTTCTAAAAACCAAAATTCACATACAATCAATACAATCTGACACTATGCGGCATTTTCTTTTGTCAGTTTTTGAGTAATATTTTTTTTCTGATAACATAAATGATTGTTTTATACTATTTCATGTAGTTGTGTAATTTTATTTCATTTCAGGAGACACATGTTATGCACAATTTCAAAGGAGACTTTTATGGTTCCATATTAAAAATTTGTGTAATTGGATATATGAGATCAGAAAAGAACTTCAATTCTTTGGATGAATTGGTGGAAGCCATTAAGCAAGATATAGATAATGCTGCCAAAGCATTAGAGCTTCAAGAGTCTATTAAACTAAAAGAAGATATTTTTTTTAGTGATTGATGAAGTGCCTTTTAAAAGTGTTGCAATTTTATTCCAAATAGTATAATATTGATATTGTTGTTATTACAGTAAATTTATTTATGTTAATTAATGTTTTTATATTATTTTTTTTTTTTTTAATAATGTTTGACTTTAATTCTATGTAAATATATAAACAACAACATACCTTAATTTGACTTAGTAATATAGATTTAAATGGCAAAGCATTAGCATTTACAGGGATATTTAAATTGTGCAATTTTTATACAAAGAACATAAAATGTGTTCATTATTTTATAGTAATATTTATATGTAAATAGTAATATAATTAAAGAGT
This sequence comes from Heliconius erato x Heliconius himera, assembly GCA_013421005.1. Taxonomy (NCBI): domain Eukaryota; kingdom Metazoa; phylum Arthropoda; class Insecta; order Lepidoptera; family Nymphalidae; genus Heliconius; species Heliconius erato x Heliconius himera. Next base: position 74,314 of record JAATLQ010032489.1, read on the forward strand.
TTTTTATAATGAAATAAAAGACATAATACCGTTTGAAAAAGCCTTTATTTGTAATGCTTTAACAAATCCAATGAATAAGAAAAATATCACTCATTGAAACATTTGAAAATAAAATGCAAATCTTAAATTAGGGCTCTCTCTCCAGGTAGGTTTAGTGTTGTTTTCTTCTAAATGAACATCCTGCAAAAAAAACATTTTTGTAATGAGTACCAATCCAGGAATAGAAATGAGAAAATTCTTAGAAGCCACAAATTTAATATTCAAGGCTTGTTAGGATTTTTTTATGAATATTTGAAATTAAAAATAAAATGAAGCTGCTTAAAACAATAATTCACCGAATTATCTCTATTAAGTGTCTGATATGAAAATATACAACTTTCAGATGAGCATTTACATGTTTAATGGTTATAATAATAATAAACTTTATTTCTGATAACATGGATTTTGGATGCATCATATAATACCACTATCAGATTGCATTGGGGGAAAAGCCTCCCCCAGCCATTTAGTGGTTGCTTTACAGTAAATATCACATAATATAAATAAAATATTAAATTAGATTGTGCACAGTATAATTGCAGTTTTCATAAAATGTCATTTAAAAAGCACATCTAACAATGTCTATATCTAGAGATGGGACATCTGTGAATTATTTTCCTATTATTATGCCACTTTACATGCAATGTCACTATAATTGGGTGAAAAGTGGGGAACAAAATGTCCAGGATGCAATATACAGAATGAAGATAATAAAATCTAGATGAATCTAGTGGAGATGAAAGAATAAGTATTAGAAGAATGTTAATAAATATTTATGAAGATAGTTATGCAGTGCCATATCACTTGGTGCTCTGTTCTCTTTGGCTATCCCACTAAGAATAAAGTGTGGAGTCCGGTATATCTTGCATAAAGCAAGATAGGCAGAGGAAACCTATTGCTATGACACGCTGTTACCCAAACACCACCCAATTTTTGAGACAATGCCCATTGAGTGGTGGAACTAAACCCTGCGCTAACTCCTGATACTAAACATAAGAAATGAAAGTAATTTGCAGTCACAGTGCCATGATGGCCACAATGAAGCCCTTAGTGTTTTAATATAATATATAGATTACAGTCATAATATTTTATCCTGTATGTGTTATCGGAAACAATTATTTATTGAATTCGTCAATATATTATGAAAATATTGTATTTTGTATTGATATAATATTATTACACAAGAACTTGTCATCTTAAGCCAACACTTTCACAATATTAAAAAACTAGTGAGTCACAAATAATTTGTTTATGTTGTGAAATTCAATTAAATAGTCTTGTTGTTATATTGTTTTTATTGGAATATTTTATTATTTCATAACATTTAAAAAGTTATATCAAATATATAGACAAAACGGGATGAAATTTTAGAATACACAAGTAATTTTAAACACATTTCTATTAACTTTATTTATAGAAATTAAAATAATCACATCCACGATCTACTTTGCTTACTAATTCGTTTTTTATAGTATCTTGGACAGTCAAATGTTTAAATTAGATACCGTTCCAGGAAGCACATGATATATTACATTAATATTAAGTAAAAATTTGCAATACCTTCAGTTAACCTGGCACGACCACCAGTAGGCTGGCAAAGAATTGTGGAGCATCCTGCACATACAACAACTCTTTGCGCGTGACTAAATACAGTTGTGATTCTGTAACATCCTGGGCACTTAACATCCATGAAATAAGAGTTTGGATGTGGCACTAGCCTTTTAAGCTTGTGCTTCCTCTTTTCAGATGCAGGCGTAGGGTGCAATAAGTCAACTGCGAGCTGAAATGCACCAAAATTTAGGTTAGATTCATATTTTCACAGCACCCACTTACAACTTTTTTACATAATAAAATTTTTGATTGCACGTTGTCGTATATTTTAAATTAATCACGAGCACAGTAATTCAACTTATTTTAACTAAAGGATGAGATAGTTCTGTGTCAGATAAGTAAGACGTCAGAGATGCCATGTGTTTATCTTGTTTTGAACATCAAAGGAGTTATATGTTCGGTATATTTAGATAATCATAAACAGAATACTATTTAGTGTACGTAAATATCACAAGATTTAACCACATCACAATTTTATTGATGCCAAATATTTAATATTACACACCGGCATGGTTTCAGCTTCGATGCAGAACCGGAAAAGGAAAGACTATTAATGTACCAAAGACAATTTAGATCGTCTATAAATAATGTAGAATAAGTTGCGTTCATTATTACATTTTGCATTAATTTTAAATTATTTTAATTATTACATTAATTTTAAATAAATATAAAAATAAGTATTAAATGATATTTATACTAACTTTTTTAACTTAAAAAAATCAGCTCTAGCTTAATATATTTAATCTTACTACTACTCTCTTTATCTACTCTATTGTGGAAAACTTATTGTGAACTTAATTTATTAAACATATTTTACCATAATACATTTTGTTCTGAATATTAGATTTAAAATATAATCATTACAGATGTTTTTATAAATTTTAAAAATTAACTTTAAAATCACAGTCAAACAAACAATAACAAACATCAAATTTCATTTAACAACGATATATTCGGATCGAAGCATTATGGAACGTTTCTGACTCTGTTCCCCGTTATTGTTGAATGTTGAGACCTCAAAGTATTTTTCGTATCTCCTGTTTATAGTTTTCTATTAAAAGACGTCGTTGATATTATAAATTATTTGTTTAATAACTAAGCTATGGCTGACGAAGAGTATGATGGTGAGGATGCAGGGGCAGATTATGATGACATCGTCGAAGAAGACAACAACATTGAAGAAGTTGAAGAACAGGAGGAAGATGGATACAATGTGCAATGCTTAGCACCAGGACAAGCTGGCGGAGGTGTTGAAAAATCTAAGCGAATTACTACTCGATATATGACTAAATATGAAAGGGCAAGAGTTTTAGGTAAATAAAACTCTTTATAGGTTATGTATTTTGTTCCTTCATGTTTTTTCTTTAGGCTATATCTTACATTATTTATGTAAGATATATAAGAGAAAGATTACATAAATAAATACGTATAATATGCTTACTTATGTACACAGACATTGCTTACTATATATATATATATATTATATATATTTATTTCAAGGCACTCTGTTTTCTACTTTTCCGCCAATTTAGCATCATTGTGAGTTAATGCCTATATTTTTTCTAGTAAATAATTAATTCCAACTGTAATTTCAATGATAATTTATAGTTTTATGCTGTCTCTGTGTACTTGAATGGGCTCTACTGCTTTATATAAATCATATTACATTTGTTTTTAGGGACAAGAGCTTTGCAAATAGCTATGTGTGCACCAGTTATGGTTGAATTAGAAGGAGAGACAGATCCGCTGCAAATTGCTATGAAGGAATTGAAACAAAGAAAAATTCCTATTATTATAAGGCGATATCTCCCTGACCATTCCTATGAAGACTGGAGTATAGATGAATTAATTATAATTGATCACTAGTTGTTACATAAATACTATATATAAGTTAATTTTAAGTAAAATTATTGTTTTAAAAGAAGTTGTACATAAATTGCTAACAATAAATTGTGATTGTTTTATTAATTTTAAACGTTACTTAAACTGTTTTCCAATTTTTTTTTTGAAAATTTTATTGGTCAAAATGGATTATTCTTTATTAACATTTTAGCTTCACTCTTTTACCTGCATTTTGGTAGCAAGTCAGAGAGGACTTAGTTTTTGTTTGTGTGTTGGATGGTGGAATGATTGAATAAAATCAAAATAAATTATTTCCATTTCCCTGAGTAGAAATCAAATCCACAACCATTTTATTTACAATCAGAAGATGTTACACAGCCACCTTCTTTTTCTTCTTAGAAGTTGTTAAAGTAATATTTGTAAAATGTTACATTTTAAAAAACAAGTTAATATTTATTATTTTATTTTTATTAAAGTGCAACTGATAACTAATAATAATAATTTTCAAGGTGGTAAATAAAAAGACTTAATAGATAAACTAAAAACTATAATTTGTAGGTTTTTTTAATACCTTAATTTAAATTTACATGTTTCAAATATTCTTCATGAGTCAACAGTTCATTTTTTGTTGCTTCTGAAACAGCAATACTGGACAACATTATAGCTATAAATCCATCTGAATCAGGTTGCTCTCTTAATAGTTCTGGGTTTTTTATTAAATTTTCATTTATTTCTATAAGAGTTCCTTTCATACCACAAGGTATTTTAAATTCAGTACCATCACTCCACTCTACTTTGCATAATGGTGACTGTGGTGTTAAAAATTGTCCTCCCTTTTTACCTTTGCCTTTTACACTATTAGTTAATCTGTCGATCTTACCTACAGTGAAGTTTAATTTGTATGTGTCATTCTTTCTGAAAAAGAAATGGCTTGGGGCTAAACAAAGCAAAGTTATTCTGTTTGAATGAAACATTAGCATTATATCATTGCTTTCTATGCCATTTACATTTAAAATATATCTCTTGCTGAAATATCTATCTGTAAATGATTTATAAATTGATTTATCTTGTAAGTCTATTGATTTTAAAATGTTATACTCCATTTTGCTGTTTTACTAAACTAATTACTGTTTTCTTATGCTTTCTGCTGAGCGTATATTCTGGCACGAATTGCTGCATGCTTTTTCTCCGCCTCCTCGTTATTAAGCTTCTGCCGTCTTAATCGCTCACCTTTTAAACATTTTCTCATAGCTCTATCATGGTCGTTACAATAACCAATAAATTTTCTAAATGGATGCTGGAAATAATTAAAAAGAATGAAATAATATGTAAAAGATTTCTTATATATAAAAGATAAATGTTGATTTATAAATATTAGATTTAATAGGAACTTTGCAGTTTTAAAAACTCATTGTTAGTTTTAAAGTACTTACATCTACGTGACAATCTTGTAGTAATTTTATAAGGACATTACATTCATCTGTATGTAAATGAGGTGATAAATCCGTGTGCATTACGTATCTTAAAATAATAACACAATTATTACAGTAAAAAGGCTATTATTTAGCTTATATCACGTACGAAATAAGATACCTCTGGATAGCTGATATATAATCGGCCGTCACCGCGACGTTGACGTAACTCGTTTGGCAGATGCTTACCACAGAGTTTCACAACAATAATATATTCACCATATCTATTATTCCCTATGGTATCATATATTAAATTGGTTTTTAAAGACGATCTGTAACTGTAATTTGCGGTAAATTATCAAAGTATATTAAAAATACATTTTTCCGAGATCTTTATCAAATATACTACACCCTCAAACTATAAATTGCTTTCATTTATAAAAAAAGAAAATGAAATTAGCTTCACGCTGTATCCCGCACACAGCAGGGTAGCGTAGAGGGAACCTAGTGTTAAGACACTCTGTTCCCCATTTTCTGCCGAATTCTGGAGGCATTGCGTGTTGAGTGGCAGAACTCAACGCCGCGTTTGGTCTCGACACCAGAGCGAAGAAATATAAATTTAAGTAAATATTTCATCTCCTCGAGTAGGGATCGAACCCACAACCAGTCGGTTTTACAGTCACACTTCGTGCCGCTGCGCCACGACTGGCCTCATTTATATGTTCCAAATTATTCTATTAGTGGTACTAAGTTTAGTCTTATATACGACTAGTTAGTTTGTTACAATATACTTTACTTATAGAAAGTTATATTAAGAACAAACAAAAATAGAACTTTCTAAAATTCGGGCTTAGGTTGTCCACGATAGAAGGTTTGTCGGAATAGAAGTGGTAGAATACACGGTGATCAACTCGAAACTGCTTTGGGTTCAAGCTGGGGATAACAAGAGTATTCTTGTTAGCGGTGCATGCTCGCGTAACCTCAGCTTCAGCTAGACCAGGGGTTCCCAACCTTTTCTTGATCAAGGACCACTTTTATATCATTCTTGGTAGCAGGGACCACTATGCATATAGGTATAATAAAAAATAACTGTAATAATTAAATAGAAACTTCGTCTTACCATCCTCAGTCATAAAATTAAAATCGTTCGCGGACCATTTTTAGGCTTCTGCGGACCACTGGTGGTCCGCGGACCACTGGTTGGGAACCACTGACCTAGACGAACTCGAGTTTTGGGACAGTTTCATAGATGAGACGAGTTTCATACCTAGAAAGATAGTGTTAGAGATAATGAAAAATTAATAATTTGTGGTGATTTTAACGGATAGATCGGAACTGTGTAAAGTGGTTACGGAGGAGTGCGAGAGTGTGCTGGGGTATGGTGACAAGATAATAAATGAGGCTGGAAAGCGTATATTGGATATTTAAATAAATAAAATAAATCAGCTTTACGTTGTATCCCGCACACAGCATGGTAAGCAGAGGGAACTTAGTTACACTAAGACACTCCGTTCTCAACTTTCCACCGAATTCAGGAGGCATTGCATGTTGAGTGGCGGAGTTGCCTCGACACCAGAGCGAAGAAATAGAAATATATTTTTTAATAAATATTTCATCTCCTCGAGTGAGGATTGAACTGTGTGTTCAATCCAGTCAATTTTACAGTCACACTTTCTGCCCCTGCTCCACGACTGGTATCAAATTCACATGTATATCACACATGTGCTGTCCCATCTTCATATGCGATCTTACAAATGCATATGCGATCTACACATGTGATCTGGCTAAAGATGACATGACTATATATAAAATAAAAAAATAAAAAGTATTTTTATCGACAACATTCATAATTATACATTTTATGGGCTATTCTATATTTTATTTTATAATATTTTATAAAACATAATACAAGCCACTCTCTCTTTTTTTACCATATGTATAAATAATATTCTTCATGGAAATAGCTTTTTACCCAATTATTCAATATGTTTGATTCGGGACATTTTTTCGGAAACTTTCCACTGTTGGCGTTGATTTTGACCCATCCTAAACTTCCTTGTAGTGTAATTGAGGCTCTTTCGGCATCATACTTCAATTTTATTTATTTATTTACTTATTATTTTATTTACAAAACCAATAACAGAATTACATTGTAGAAAAGAAAGAGAAATGGAAAAATGTTACAAAATATATTTTTTGCAATAAAACTGATTGAATGTCGTGGTTTGAACTTTCGAAGCTTGGATATCTCATGAGGATTATCTGTGCGGCGATATCTAGCGATTGCTGTAAGGATCATTATATTGGATATATATTTTAATTTAAAGTTCATTTAAATTAAATTAATATAAATGAGATCAGTCGTGGCGATGGGCACAAAGTGTGATTGTACGCGTGAATGATTGTGGGCTCGATCCCATTAACACTACCCATCTTAACACTAGGTTCATAATTCCTCAGGAAGTATCCACCGTCGACCGTCCACAGGAAGTATATAAAATTCATAATCCACATCTATAGGTATATACCTATAGATGTGGATTACCTTTTTTATGTATAATATGCAGCAAAATGCATTTAACATGCACTAATGGTCGTCGTATGTTTTGATTGAGTTGACTTAAAAGCTTGATTTTTTTTCTGTGCTGTAGTACAGTCTATGTTTGTCACATTCTATGTTTACTTACATAGGTCTGCTTGCTTGCAGAAACTACAGATCTGAATAATTTATATTAATTTCAGCTTGGTACCTCCGTCCGATCTAGAGATAAATGGTCTTGATGCCAAAATGTTAAAATAAAAGTAAGAAAAGCGTGAAAGTTCAGTATTCACTACAGTACTAACATCAACTGAACCGCATGAGGTCATTGTCGACGGTTCTTGGTCAGTGTGGACGCACTGAATGTAAAAAAATCAGTTTCAATTCAGTGCGTTTGTGGCTCATTTCGATTTTAATATTTTCTTTTATTAATAAGTCGAGGCTTCTTAGACATGAAGAACACTATTTGTTTTTACCATACCTCATATCATACAGCATAGTCAGCTCCCGCACCAGGGGGAAAACCTGAGTTTTGGGCGCCGCACCAGCGTAAAGTATACCTATATGAGACTGATTTCGACATTATCTTTAGCAGGCTTCTAAAATAATTAGATCTAGGTCTTTCACAATTTACGGTCCGCACTTGGGTGTATAAATGAAACGATAATATTCTTTTATTTTTTTATTTTAAATATCCACATACAGTCTCACACTAAAAGTTGTAATTCAGGTTGAGACCGCGTTTCTTTAAGTACTTAGCCCTAGTGTTCTAGGTACGCACCTCATAAATAAATAAATAATTTTAATTAACAACTTTCGCTAACAAACTTTAACATAATATAATGACTAGATTATTTATTTTGTATAAAAATGGTTAATGAGGAAGTTGGAAGTGTCTTAATTTTTCTACAATCACTAAAAACGCAAAAAGAAAATCGCCTTAAAAGATATCATCCGACCCGACATCATCACGTCAAAACAGGAACAAGCGAGTTAAGCAAAATAAATATACGATTAAACAAATGAATAGAAAGAAAATGCGTTTTTTTAATGTTACGACGCCCAATTAGAAAAAGAAATGCATAATGTGCCCAAAATAATCCTAATCCAAATCGCTAAAATAAAAAGCAGGTGTTATGTTATAAATGGCAGGGCTGTGTTTCAACTCTTGGGCATTCCCTGTGGAGTGGCAGTTTCTACCATCTTCTTGTATCTCCCAACGAGTTCGGGAAGATCATAAGCAATGGCGACGTCCAACCGTGTAATGGGACAGCCACGGAAGTATGTGCACGTTGCTGATAATTGCTGGAACTCATACAAGGGATTCAACCTGAAGAAGTCCCGATACGTTTCGGGATCGGGCAGGTCGTACCTGTTAAAAGTATTAATTTACTTTAGTAATTAGGGTGAATGTTATCTAACTAAATAATGTTAACCAACTAAGAAAAATATAGAAGAGTAAAAAAATAATATGACTACTAACTACTACTATACCAAAATTCATTACCAAATTACATTTATTCTTTCTATCCTACTGCTTAGTACGTACAAAAATATTTCAATGAAAAATTAATATCTAGATTTTTTGTTACATTTGTATTTTGAAGTAATATATATAACACAAACCTTGAAATATTGGTGAGTGTGCTCAGACCCTCATAGATGTGGTAGTTCTGAGGGTTATCAATAATAGCATCAGCGATAAGCTTCCTGTTACCAAAGATCGTTTTGTGGTTATAGTACGTAGTCAGATAACAGTCGACCATTTTAGCGTGGTTCCTTACGCGCACCTGTTAGAAAAAATAATTTGTCAAACTGAACTTGTCTTTTAACGTCCAAAAGCAACTATGTATACTCACATTACTAAATCTTAAATAAAATATAATCAGGCATAAATGAATATATAAAATATCTAAACACTTACAGCAAATCGTCTAGCGCTAGCGATTTTATTCTCAATACGCTTGTCGATAGCTTGTCGTAGATCTCTAAATAATTCTCGTTCCTGCGCTTGGAGGAGGCGAGCGGGCGCGCCTGCCTCCAGTGGCATCGACCACAGCGACACCGTGTACATGACCGGGGGCTGTGCTGAACTCATCAGAGGCGATATGTTCCAGATTAACGCGCTCTGTACCCGCATTAGCTCTTCAGGTTTCACTGTGTCCGCTTTGTTCAGCACTATACGTGTCTATAAGATAAATTGGACATATTTAAATAGAAAAAATCACTTTAATACATCTATATTTAAATATAGCTAAGTTGCAGTGAAGAGACGTTATGGAGCAGCAGTACAGCGTATGACTGTAGAGGCGATCGATATGGGTTCGATCAAACTCGGAAAATTAATTATTTTCATTTCCTCACTCTGGTAAAAAGATAAGGTGCGGCGTTGAGATCCGGCAACAGGTAATGCCTCAAAATCTAGCGTACAGTTGGGAACGAAGTTTATTTCAGTAAGTACTCTTTGCTTATTAAAGGATTAAACGATTTGTTTTTAAATACCTGTGATTCTCTTCCTTTTAGTTGATCTAAAATAGCTTCAGTCTCCGGACCGACATCAAGTTTTGAGGGATCGTAAACCAGGAATATAATGTCGGCGCGATCAATGAACCACTGACAAGCGTCATTAAATGGGAAAACGCGTGACACTTGCTTCCTCACTTCCAATATTCCAGGAATTTCTACTATGTTCACCTACAAATTACAATTTATTAAAAGAAATTATTTGTTATCACTTATATATACAATACCTTAAAATTATTTATATAAATTTACCTTTTCTAATAATTTACTAGGATATTTAAGTCCTCGTAGACGTTCTTCTAAGCCTTGACCAAACTTTTGAAGGCCTGAGAAGGTCCAATCAGCTGCTAGCTGTGTACCATCGAGTACTTCTGGCTCTTTGCCATGCATTAAAATATTGAAATACGCAGGGGAAGGTTCAGCGCCTAAAAAATTATAATTATTGAAATTATCTTAACGTTTCAATTTCGTTTGAGAGATATTTATTTGTACAATTTATATTGATAATTTCGTACCAGTTCTTAACGACCACTCAGAAAATTCAATTCCAGTTAAGTAATTTAGTATTGAAGATTTTCCGCCACTCCATGGACCCATGAATAGAACCAAAGGCTTAGAAAATATTTCAGGATCACCAAAATGCCTATTACTCAGGTCTCTATACTTATAAAGGCCTTCCAATGGCTTTATAGAATTTTCATAAAGACGCTTCAAATCTCTAAGAACAATGTCAGCAGATTTTTCAATGATCAATTCTGACTCGCTAGCTTCTTCATCCAATCGCAAGATCTGAATGATATGTTCACGTGATCTCAAATTTTCCGGTATTTCTCCAGTCTGAAAATAATATATTTAAATTAAAATAAGAGTATTATCTATATATTGTTGTTATAAAATGTGACTAGTTATCTATGGGCATTGCCATATTTAATTGAAAACATACCAGTAACAAATCCTCTTCTGGAGCACCTTCTTCTTCAGCAGATTCTTCATCTGATTGTGCTTCTTCAGATTTTTCTTCTCCTTTTTCATCTTGTTCATCAGATTTTCCTTCTTCTTTCTCATCTTCATGAGATTTTTCTTCTTCTTTTCCATCTTCATCTGATTTTTCTTTTTCTTGACTATCTTTATCTTCTGCAGATTCATCAGCTTGTTCTTCTGCAGACTGCTCTGTTGGGCTGCCTTCTTCAGATTTGTCAACTTCAGCAGTTTCACTTGAATCATCTACTTGAGCTGATTTCCCTTCGTCTTCGTTGGACTTATCCTCTACTTCCTCTGTGTCTTGTTGTTCTTCCTTAGATTCTATCTCTTTTTCTTCTTGGGAGTCATCTTGGTCACCTCCCTCTTTAACTTCTTCAGATTCAGCCTTTTCTTGAGATCCATCGTCGTCGATTTTGTCTTCGTTGCTTTCATCTTTGGTTTCATCGGCTTCCTTAGACGCATCATCCTCCTTTGATTTTTCGTCACTCTCTGCCGCTTCTTCACTTACATCTTGCTCTTTATCTTCATCACTTGTAGCAGCTACACTAGCGTCGTCATCTGATTGTTGTTCTGCCTGTTCATCTTCTTTGCTCGCCTCATCCTCTTTACTCGCCTCTTCCTCTTTACTCTCTGGCACTTCTTCCTTACTATCTTCAGAATCTATGCTTTCGACTGCGTCTGCTACTTCAACACTCTCTATAAAAAATTAAAAGAATAAAACATAAGACACGACTCATAATAAAGAAAACTATATCTGTTATTAACATTAAAGAAATCGATGGCTCCTATGTATGTATAAGGGCCAAAGTGCGAAATCATAACTTTACAGGAGAGGCCCCAAAAGTTTAAATTTGCTATAATTTTATCTTGGAACAAAAGAAGAAAATGAAACTTTGCTTATCTACTACGACAATTATAAAAAAAAAAACATTAAATTAGCTTCACGCTGTATCCCGCACACAGCAGGGTAGGCAGAGGGAACCTAGTGTTAAGACACTCCGTTCCCCACTTTCTGCCGAATTCTAGAGGCATTACGTGTTGAGTGGCAGAACTCAACGCCGCGCTTAACCTCGATACCAGAGCGAAGAAAATGGAAATATAAATTTAAGTAAATATTTCATCTCCTCGAGTGGGGATCGAACCCACAACCAGTCGGTTTTGCAGTCACACCTCGTGCCGCTGCGCCACGACCGGCCTCAATTATTCTCTTTATTTATACCGTAGTGTTTTATTTATATTTATCTTAGTTTTTTTTTTTACTGGACGCGTTAGTTTTCGTTATATTTATTCTTCTATAAAAACAGAGAGAGAGTCTACAGATTGTATATGCCATATTGGCATACGCGTAATATGCTTAGTAAAAGAATATAATTATTTTTTTATATTTTTACTTATAAAATTAAGGCTAGTTGTCGCAGAGTGGCATAAAGTAAAACTGGAAACGCGACTGGTTGTGGATTCGATTCTCACTCGAGAAAGTGAAATATTTATTTAAATTTATATTTTCATTTCTTCGCTCTCGTGTTGAGAGAGCGCGTGAGTTCCGCCACTCAGCACGCAATGCTTCCAGAGTTCAGTGGAAAATGGGGAACGGAGTGTGTTAACAGTAGGTAGGTTCCCTCTGCCTACTCTGCTGTGTGTGGGATACAGCGTGAAGCTGATTTCATTTTTTTTTTTACTTATAAAATTAATAAATAAATAAGACTAAGGTGACAACTGATTATGACGAATGATAGTAACTTGGATATTGTGGTAACTATGTCATATAGATACTTATACGTTATTCGATTTGGTAAATTGATAACTGAGTTGAAACGACTCGCGATTATATTATTATTTTAGTATAAAATATTAATAATTACTATAAAAAATAATGAACCCCAAAAGCTATTATTATTGAGCCATATATATAAATATATTGTACTTTTAAAGAAAATTTTATTTATTGATACATTTTACTGCTAAATTTAATAAAAAAAAGTATATCTCTAGTCTCTAATTATGCTCTAATGTTTTTTCAATAACTATGGTAATCTGGTGGTATAATATTTTTCGACATAAATGAAGGACATTTAGAAGAAGGACTTGCTGTCCTTCTTAGAAAATTGTATCGTTAACATCTGAGTATAATATAACATAGCAGGAACTTTATCAACAAATTGTCTTTTTGATCGTACCTACTGGCTGATATTGAGATCCTAATGTAACTTTCAACACTCATCTTTCTATAATATAAAACGTAAATGTTTCGTATTAGTTCATTCTAATTTTCAACCGATCACTAAAAAAAAAAACAAAATAAAAAATATATCCCGCTGAATTTTTAGTGTGGTTTAAGCCAGAATTTTCCAGAATTTCTTTGATGTCCTAATTTATGTTTTGAATTGTAGTACATGATATCATAAAGACTTCATTATATTTTAGACCATTGAATCAAGAAGCTACATTTTGAATCGCTCTAAATGGTGGCATACGTGTAGCCTTTATTTAGAGTAAGGCGTGCTTTAAGGAAAAAGTGTTTTACTAATATTAAGATGTGTAGCGTTTACATAAATAAAATTTTGTTTCGGTTTTGGTCACTACAATTAGTTATTGGACCAAAATCTGAAATCGTCACACACTTTTTTACTTTTTAATTTAAATACATCAGTGGCTGGCTATTTCGTTAGATTGCTTAATTAGATTAGATTATTATAAATTTACTCATTGCAGTGTTTATAATTTTAGGTCCATAGTTAATGATATTAATAAATATTCTTCTTGAAATAATTATTAATAATCATATAAAAATATTTTATGCTCTCTCTATAAGTTTCTGCAGCCAACACAGCGCAACGTTGCGTTGGTCTGTTTAGCGTATAAGTATCAAACCGGCTGATTGGACCCATACATAAACTAATGTGCGGGAATTCCCCGCGTAGAAGTCTCAAATGACTATTTGGTCCTTGTACGTTTAAATAAATGTTACGTAGGTTATGTTGGAACAGGAAGTCCTACTTCAAGATAAGTCACAGTAACAAATTTTGGGTAGTGCAACCTTATTGTGGCTAAGATTAAAGGAAACTTAAAATTTTTTGATATTAATCACTACACTAATTGAGGTCTGATCTATTCCTATAAAATCAAGCTACTTTGAAAAGTATCTTACCATTTTCGATTTCTTGTTCTTCAGCTTTTTCTTTGCTGTCTCCATCTTCACTTTCCTTACTGTCTCCCTCAGCAACTTCATGTGTCTCTACACTATCTTCACCTTCGGTACTTAAGTTTTCTTTAGATTCTTCCCCAGCAACTTCACCTGCCTCTTCGTAGGACACTTGCGATACGTATGGCTCATCAGCGACTTCTACTGATGGCACATCTTCTGCTTCTTTACTCTCCACTTCTTTACTATCATCCGCATCTGCCACTTCTGCTGAAGTTTCTTCTTTCGTATCGTCACCTATACTAACTTCACTGGATTCGTTTTTTTCTGAAGATTCTGGAATTTGTAAGAACATTTAATTAGTTATCAGGATATTATTGACATAACTTAATGCTAATATTTTGTTAGACTCTTATGTTGTCATTTTGTTATTTTGAATAATAAGACGTAAGGCAAAATATTCCTTTATCATTCAATTCTTATATAAAATAAAGCCAAAACAAGCAAATTGATTTTGTAATAAGGCAAAGTTGGATAAAATTACTGAACATCTTTACATTAAAGCCTCTTTGTTACTCCTCTCTGTCTCGTGTCTCCTTTTGCACTCGCTAATTCCTACAATCTAGCTGTATTTATTAGATATAGTTTTGAGTTAATTTTTACATTTTATTTGCTTTTTATAATTTTTTACGATATTAACAGGTAAGAAGTTTTTTTAAAAAAAAAATAGTAAATAAAAATAGTAAATTTTTAAGAAAAGCTTTTATATATATTGTAAATTCAATTAGTCAAGGGGCACAAATAAAAAAAAAAGGTTTCTAGATAGAATCAATTGAAATATAATGAAATAAATACGATTATTTTTAATATTAAGACCGTCGTGGCTCAGGGGCACAAGGTAGTGACTGTAACGCGACGACTGTGAGTTCGATTGCCACTCGAGGGGATTAAACACGGTCGCGTTTGTAGTCACACTATGTGGCCTTGCGCCACGACTGGCCTCATCTTTAGAGAGCTTTTTAGCGTATATCATGTAATAAACGCTGAAAAGCTTTTTTGAACTACTCTAAAAATGGTTTATTTACAAAGTTAATTTTTAATCTTTAATAATAAATTATATATAATTTAAAAAATATTTTGCAATAATTATAAATGTTATATAATATTTTTTACGATCTCTACTAAATATAAAAACTATGCAAAGTACGATACCTACATTAAAATTAAACGGCCGTAACATTAACAGGTGTTTATAACAAATCATTTTTAGTTATTATAGGAACGGAGTGTTAATCTTCACACTAGGTTCCCTCAATTTCTGCTTTTTTATAATATAATTATGGCTAACTTTTAACTTTACCTCAAATGAATTTGTACTATATTATATTGACTTGAGTTGCAACGGTCACCGTTTTCAAAATTAAATATTCGAGCTGAATGTATCACAAGCATAGCGTTAATCCATCCACCGCCACAAAAAGGTGTTGCTATAATAATGAATGTATCAATTTTTTTTGTTGCCATAGTAGTAACTTACGTTGCTATTGCATTTATTTTTATGATCTAATAACCACTTAACACATAATGCCTCGAAAAATTAGGCAGAAAGTGGGGAACGGAGTGTCATTCTGTTCCCTCTGCCTACCCTGCTAAGCTAATTTTGATTTTACTTATATTTACAAGGCCGCATTATAATAAGCGACTCTTTGCTTGGTAACGAGAGTTCCGCCACTCAACACGCAATGCTTTCAGACTTCTTCGAAAATTGGTGAACGGAAGTGTCTTAATAGGAACAGAGTGTCTTAACATTAGGTTCCCAGGTCCCCTCTGCCTACCCTGCTAAACTGCGGGATACGTGAAAATAAGGAAATAAAAACTTATATTATTAAACTTTCCAAATACTTATATTTTTGGAGCATGATTATAAATAATAATTACAAAAAGATTTTCTTTTAAGAACTTAAAATTGATTTTAAAAGGTAGATATTTAATATGAATATGAGGTTCCCTTAATAATTGGCGTTGAACTTGCCAGTACAAACGTTGGCAGTTGTACAACATTACTTAAAAATATATGCTTACAAATTACGATATCTATTGCATAACGCGATGACAAACATTATATGTGGCGGTATTAATAGCATCATATGAATTAAATATGAGAAATACATTTCACTATTGAACATGGGCGTAGGGATTACATGGGAAGCCCACCCCAAAATAGCCTTGTGCCCACCCACCCCAGAATAGCCTTGTGCCAATCCACCCCAGAATAGCCTTGTGCCCATCCACCCCAGAATAGCCGTGTCCATCCTAGAAATTTTATTTACAAAAAATTGCCCTGAAAAGCTACAGTCCAGGCCCCCTTCCCCATTAAATACCTCAAAATAATACTGAACTGTGTTTACTTATTATTGCCTCGTTAAATTGAGCTTTTGTATAACTCTAACATCAAAGACCTTCTCGACCGAGAATCGAGAAATGATCATCCATAGCCTATTAAAACTTCATGAAAATATTTTTACTGACATTGTATTTTTCGAGTTACTCAGTGTAATCTATTCTAACCAACCAGGTGCACTCTCTTAATTAGCGGTACCCGATTAGAATCGTGAAATTCTGTTTATCCTTAAAAATAATTGCAAAAACTATAGAATTCACTTATAGAAATTATAAATTTCGCAGACGAAGATTGATTACTGTTTCCATGTACTCTGTAGCAGTTTTAAGTAATCATTTATTTATTTTAATTATTGCTAAAAGAAACTTGTAAAACCGTAGCACAATTATATATTGCAGTTGTTGTATTATTTTTTGCACTTTCGCTACCGACTTTCCGTTGAATTCTTGAGGCATTGCATGTTGACGGAACTCAACGCAGCGCTTTGACTTCTTACCAGAGCGAGAAATTGGAAATATTAAATATTTCATTCCCTAGAGTGGGAATCGTACCCGCAATCTTCGCGCGCTCATTTCCTTGCGCCATAA
>JAATLQ010032489.1:91400-138558 GCA_013421005.1 Heliconius erato x Heliconius himera
ATTATTGCTAAAAGAAACTTGTAAAACCGTAGCACAATTATATATTGCAGTTGTTGTATTATTTTTTGCACTTTCGCTACCGACTTTCCGTTGAATTCTTGAGGCATTGCATGTTGACGGAACTCAACGCAGCGCTTTGACTTCTTACCAGAGCGAGAAATTGGAAATATTAAATATTTCATTCCCTAGAGTGGGAATCGTACCCGCAATCTTCGCGCGCTCATTTCCTTGCGCCATAAAAGCCTTAACCGCTAACGGCTGGTTATTTTTTCAGCCTGAAAATTTGATTTTATTTTTTAGTTATACTAGTGATATCAAATTTCAACTATATGAGGACACTTTAAAATAATTCCCTATTGGTTGTTATAGTAGCTTTTATTTTCCTTACAATGTTAGTTACGATTCTAAATGTCTACAGATACACGTTGTTAAGGTGAGGAAAGGGGAGAATTTGGGCGAAACGAGCTCGGTTGTTCAACAAAAGAAGTTTATACTTCTTACATTAATTGAAAAAGAAAGATCAAATTACTTGAGATCAAGATTTTCCACGATGTGCACAACTCAAACAATATATTTTTTGAGTTTATTTCCTTTAGATCTAGGTGTTAAATATCTACTTACTCTGTGATAGTAGGTATCTTATTTATAAGAGAAAACAAACATTGAATTATAAGAATAATGGGTACATTTGAGGCCATTCGTCCAGTCGTGGCGCAGGGGCACAAAATTGTGACCGCAAAATCGACTGGTTGCGAGTTCGATCCCCACTCGAGGAAATGAAATATTTATTTAAATTTATATTTTCATTTCTTCGCTCTGGTGTTGAGGCAAAGCGTGGCGTTGACATCCGCCACTTAACACGCAATGCCTCCAGAACTTGGCGGAAAGTGGGGAACGGAGTGACTTAGCACTAGATTCCCTCTGCCTACTCTGCCGTGTGCGGGATACATCGTGAAGCTGAAAATAGGTACATTTCTTATTTCATATTCATACCTTATGAACATTGAACGCTTGACGAGCGCATGTCAGTATCGCTCACATTTGAATTTAAGAACTATAAAACCAACGCAGTGGATTCGAGGTTGTTCTATTAATAGAAAATTCGGAGAATTTTTAATTGAATGTGTTTGAAAACGATGGCGTGAGTCACGACGGTTTCCGTTGTGTAATGGTTTCCCATCATCTATCCACATTTAAAAGAAATAAACTGGTCTGTATTTTTTCTTACCGACAGGTGGATGGAAACAGCTTTTCTTGATGAAATTTTTATGGCCTTAACGTTTATTGTACCACACATTTTGATTATTACCTGTTTTATTAGATCATATAAGTATTAGTAATTAAGTAATTTTTTTAAAATAAATAATTAATTTGTCCGAAATAAATAATTGAAGAGCTCGGCATTAAGCCAAGTGAAGACCCTTTAGAGCGCCTGGTAATACAAGGAAGGAGTCGAAGGGCAGTGCTCTTGCAGCCCATACTTCACAAGAGGGACAGACTTAATAAAGTCCTGCACTAGCTGTTCCATTATTGACTGCGCATGCTCTTTTGAAGATATGAACAAATGAAGAAGTGCTTTTAAATTGAAAAGACTGCTCATGCCCACGAGGATTCCGACAAGCGTGTACGACAAAGAAGAGGAAATAATTATCTAATAATTAGCTTACAATATTTATTTTCTTTTTAGGTTTATGATAGAGTTCACATTAATAAGAATAATGCAAATGTTTTTTTATAATAAAAAGATATAACATAATTTCAAAAACGAAATACCTAACTTCTTTGTGGAAAGATAGTAGATACATAACACGGTACCTAACTTCTTTATGGGTATGAGCCCACATTGCGTTATTTACGTAGAATGTCTTGACTATGCACAAAACTATACATTTATAAGTAGTAAGTGAATTAAGAGAAGCTCTTCATACGATTGCAGGATACATGGTGAAATTTTAAAATTTAGCTTTAGTTAGTTTTCATCTCCAGTGCTTCATATTCTTTTTTATTATTTAGGTCCACTCCGTGTCTGTGTGCACAAAGCACGGGTAAAGGGAAACTAGTATTAAGATACTCCGTTCCCCACTTTCCACCCTAATTTCGAGACATTTCGTGTTCAGTGGCAATTTTTCTTTATTCTGTAACCTGATCGAGGAAATGACAATAACTTATACCCCCAAGTGGGAATCGAATCCAAAACCGTAGAGTTTTACAGATGTTCAAATGTTCTGCACTATCAAGTCAGGCGTGGTACCAATAAAATAAATTATTTACCTGGTTCTACGTCCCCTGATTCGAGTTCTTTAAGCGCCTTTTCGATATATGGACGGCATTGTGATTCTGAAGGAATGTCGTCATCGGCTGAAACAGAAAAAAAAATGTTTTATAAAAATATGTTTAAGTAACATTCTAAGTATGTATAGTATTTGAGTAAATCTTGATAACACATAAAGAAATGTAAAAAAAGTTTTTTTAAATATGTTGGCAATAGATACTTATAAAACTGAACTGATTTCGGCTATTTTTATAAAAAATATAATTAATTTGATTGTGCCTTGTACTAGTAAAAAAAAATTACCTTCATATATATAATATGATCTTGCTATAAGTCTAAAACTCTGTTTCTTTGTGTTTTTGTTGTTTTTTTTTACTTTTTTGTTTCTATAAATATATTAAAAATCAAAGTGAAAAAGGAGAGGTATTGAATATGGTATTGAATTCCCACTTACTATACCTAGAATTGAGAATACCTTAGTTATAATGTTAAGCTTACAAAAAATATAAAATGGTCCTTCGAGCCGAACAGTGTGGAGTACTTACAAAGTAAATGTTTAAAAGAGCTTAATTTTTACATTAAATAAATCTCACGCGAGTGTATATTTCTTAGGTGGCCACGTTATTACCTATTAATTATTCTTCACTTCAATACCAGACATTAAAACGAAATAATGATAACAAACAATTTCTATAGCTTGAATATAATAACCACAATGATTTTTATTTAGTCTATCAATATAAAGCTGATATCTGTATTGTAAAAAACATAATTTTACAATAATTATAGAGTTTTGTATGAGTTTACATGAAAAAAATATTTTTTATATATATTTATATACCAAAATGATTGTGACCTGGTAACACATATTTAAAATAAAAATATCTTGCTGAACCGACAGAATAATAAATAGTCGAGACTCAATCGACGTTCAATTTTGGCATTGTCGTGGAACATTGTTCTTGGATTCTCGCCACTAAATATTATATGCAGATTATAAAAAAAATTATGAGTCCATTCATATAAAATATTAGCTTTTAAATATCCTCTATTTGATCAAACAGTTTTGAGATTAATTTATGGTTTTATAAACACGTACGTATGTAAAGTTATGGTTTACTGTCCAAGAATAGAAAAAGCGAACACGCAACACGTAATATTTTAATTAGAATTTATACATAGGTACAAGGTATGATACTAAATATTTAGAAGTACCAAACATACAAATGAACAAACTTCTATCTATCAAGAAGTTTTGTTTATAGATGAACTGTTTAAATGAATCTCTTAACGTCATTAAAATTAGACAGTTGATGTTGTTTGTAAGAACATCAAAAGCAATATAAATTACTAAATGAATGTGACTTCCAAAATCACTTTAGTTTTTTGAAGCTGTTAGTGATACTATGTAGATATTGGCAAAGATTTGAAATAAGTTATAAAATTGTATGCTACTTACTTCAATTTTATTTACTTTTATTAAGTATTTTTTTGTTGTAAAAGAGAAAACAGCTATGGGCTTATCTAGAGATATATTTTGGGGGTAGCCTGGACTTTCTTTTTATTCAGGACACTTTTTTTGTTAGTAAAGTTTCTGGGGTGGTCACAAGGCTATTCTGGGGTGGGCACAGACCACTTGGACCGCCTTATTCCTACGCCCATGTACAAATTATACTTGTATTTAGCACTTTAAAATGATGGTCAACAATAGGCGCCAATACTCTTGGTGCATTGTAAAAAGTATATAAGATTTAGGTATATGTAATTTATTAAACGTTTGCTTTCAACAAATCGCTAGTGTGACCCAAATAATTAGCCTTGCTACATTCCATGATTTAATCTTTTAGCTGTACACGACTTGTCATTGACTTAGCAAACTATATTTAAAGCATCTAAAATAGTACAGTACGGTCAACAAAAAGTCGTGGCCGTCCTGAAGTTAGCTGTAGATGGTTGCGCAGATTTGATTTGATTTTTCTTACTTTTGATTAATTTCTTTCCGCGTGAATGCTGTGCATAAGTTTAGAATAACTAACTTCAGGGCGGCCACTACTTGTTGACCGTACTATATACACAATTTTTTTTGTGAATGGGGCAATTGTTCTATTTCAAACAATAGAACATGTAAAACCAAGAACAAAATGATGTTTTATGAAATTTATTGTGTAGAGTGTAGACTATATAATTAATAATGATGAATGATATTATATTTCTAATAAATGATGCCTTACAGCTTTCCAATACCTTACATTACCTGCCTTCACTATCATAACTTACTTATATTGTGCTTTTGAGAAAGATATTTCAATAAGTAAAATTCCAAATGTTAATAGTTATGTAAATTATGAAGTGACCTACATATATTCGTGTTTAACTTTTATAATGTCGTCATGATCCTATCGTTTTTCACAAGATGGCGACGCGCATAACGACAAATCCCTGTATTTCTATTTGTGTAGCTATGCTGGATAGTATAACCGACATCTACACCGCCGCAACTTTGAGATAATATTGAGAAGTGATATTTTAATTGTATCAACCTTGCCTTCCACATTTTCAGTTAAGGTTACGGCCAGAAATAGCAACCGAACGCGCTTT
This sequence comes from Heliconius erato x Heliconius himera, assembly GCA_013421005.1. Lineage (NCBI taxonomy): Eukaryota > Metazoa > Arthropoda > Insecta > Lepidoptera > Nymphalidae > Heliconius > Heliconius erato x Heliconius himera. The sequence continues at coordinate 96,271 of JAATLQ010032489.1, forward strand.
TTACATAATTTAAGCGCAAGTTACACCGAAAATAGCATCGATGTAGTGACGCAGAGCGCGGCTCCCACACACGGCGCGTCCGACTCACCTCTCGCCGCGAGCGCGAGCGCCGACACGGCACACAACATGCACAACATAAACCTCCATAACTTTAATCTCTGTGTCCACATTTTGATAGGTTCCAGCCCGCTACACAGGGCCACCAGTCATTTGCACACACTCGCGCACTCGACCGGACGATATACGGACGCGGACCACGGCTACACTGAACAGAGAATCCACCGTCACGGGTCGACACGAAGTGCATTCCCAAGAATGCAGATCGTGTCGGTCGCGGCCACTCTACTGCGGTTGCAAGCTTGTAAATACCAAATCAAAATGATATACCTAATTGAAATAATTAATTTAGCAATGTTTAAAAGGGAACCCGCAATGTAGTGGTCGCGACGGTCGCGTCTGTTGCCGCGGTTGGGAACGCACGTACTCTATTTCCGGAGACAGCAAAGCATCGCTGGTCGAAGGGGTACTGGCGCAGAGCGGCGGCGCTCCCCGCGCATTTTCAGCTTTCAAAATCAGCGCGCGACTCGTGCCAAGCCGCCGAGCGCAGGTGACGCCGTCCTCCGCCGCCCGCCCGCGAGGTCCCGCGTCCTCGCGCCCGGCTATACACTTCCCGTCGCATGCGCAGATTTTCGGACGTATTTTTCGGATATGAAATGATTTGTATCACTTTTAGGGTTCCGTAACCTCAAAAAGTTAACATTTATAGAAACATTTTGTTGTCCGTCTGTCCATTTAATTAATTGAAATTGAGGCCAGTCGCGGCGCAGCGGCACGAGGTGTGACTGTAAAATCGACTGGTTGTGGGTTCGATCCCCATTCGAGGAGATGAAATAATTACTTAAATTTATATTTCCATTTTTTCGCTCTGGTGTCGAGGTTATTTCTACCCTTAGGGGGTGAATTCTAAAAATCCATGAAACACGTATTCAATGAAATATTTTTAAAAGTCTGAATTTCAAATTTTATGAAAATCGGTGCCGATTTAAAAAAAATCCATACAAACTTTCAACCCCTATTTCATCCCTTTAGGGTTAAAATTTTTCAAAATCCCTTCTTAGTGGATGTCCAGATTACGAAAATAAACATCTGTTCAAATTTCACGATTCTACGTACAGCGGTTACGGCTGTGCGTGCGTCTTACCTCAGTCAGTCAGGTACAAGTCCTTTTATATATATACTAGTGGGCACACGCAGCTTCGCCCGCACCCTTAGGGGTGAATTCTAAAAAAACCACGAAACACGTGTTCAATAAAATATTTTTAACAGTATGAATTAAATTTTTTATAAAAATCGGTGGCGATTTAAAGATTTTTCCGTATAAACTTTCAACCCTTTATTTGAACCCTTAGGGGGTGAATTCTAAAAAACCATGAAACACGTATTCAATAAAATATTTTTAAGAGTCTGAATTTCAAATTTTATAAAAATCGGCGCCGATTTAATTTTTTTTCCATACAAACTTTCAACTCCAATTTCATCCCTTTAGGGTTAAAATTTTTCAAAATCCCTTAGTGGATGTCCAGAATATGAAAATAAACATCTGCCCAAATTTCACGTTTCTACCATCAGCGGTTACGGCTCTGCGTGCGTCAGTCAGTCAGCACAAGTCTTTTTATATATATAGATAGATAGATAGATATAAATAAATATTTCATATCATTTTCACGTTCAACATCTCCATAAGTGTCGTTGTATTGCCCATAATCACAATTATTATTTTTTATGGAAAAGACAAGGCAAACGAGCGTTTGGGTCACCTGATGGTAAGTGATTTTATAAGGTGGAGATAGACGCGCTTTTTAAAGGTACCCATGTCATATCGACCTGGAAACACTGCCGCGGGTAAACCATTCCACAGTTCCGTGGCGTGGAAGGAAGTTCCTATGAAACCGCACAGTAGTGGATTGCCACGTATCCAGGTGGTGTGGATGATATTTTAGCTTGTGACGTAATGTGCGGTTAGAAATTTCGGAGGCAGGTAACAGGTCAAACAGTTCTTTAGAACACTCTCCATGCGGTAGAATACACAGCGATTAGACGTCTCTACGCAAAGCCAAGGTGTCAGGTGCCTTTCACAGATCATTGGGTCCCCAATGATTCGAACGGATCTACGTTGTATGCGATCAAATGGTTCAAGCTGATACTGGAGTGCACCAGCCCAGAGATGAGAACAGTACTCCATATGAGGCCTAGCCTGGGCCCTATATAGGGCCAATCGGTTTTTTGGCGTGAAGTACCATCTCGCCCTGTTGATGACTCCAGTTTCTTCGAGGCCAACGTGGCCTTGCTTTCCAGATGATCGCGATACTGGCAGTCACTCGAAACATTAGGACCCAATATATAGTTATCACTGTAGTTGACATTATACTCGAAAATTCTGTTACAAATTAGATTTTTTTTTTGCATTTTTCGCCGGCAGGGTATGTTCTCCATTTTCCGCCGAATTCTGGAGGCATTGCGTGTTGAGTGGCGAGTTTACAAACTAGTTAGTCTTAATTAATTGAAATTTAATGTGAATTACCACGATTTGTCCAAATAGATATGATAGATTAAGGCGGACGCGAGATCGACATAGACAAATACCCAAGCATCAGAATACAATATCTGTTGGCACGAGTGATCGACCAGCCGCTTAGATATTTCAATGTGCCATTCTTAAAATTATTCCATTCCCGCATGCACCTGAGGGTTTCATGATTTGTCTCTAAGTCGTAAGTATAAATGTGACTGTAACGTGACGGTTTTGAGTTCGCTTCTCACTCGAGGCAATTAATTATTGTTTAATAATAATATGAGGAATATAGTGTGAAGCTGACAAAGCTATTTACAGATGTAAAATCGTTTGCCAAATCGATAATAATCGTTTAGGGCAAATTAGCTTAGGAATTTAATGACAACCTCTATCATATTATTCGTAAACAGACAGTTGGCATCTATAGGATTTTGCTAGTTCTTGACTTTTGGAAGAGGTTTTAACTGCCGATAAAGGGTAGTTGGTTTATGTCTCCAATGACTGTAAGTATCTTGGCCTTCGATAATATGGCCGCCACTACAATTGCCACTCTCGACTCTTCCACGATAAGTCTTGCGCGCCTTTCTGCAATGCTGTTTACCAGAATAGAAGCGATCGTGTCGACTTAGATTTTTGCGTTACTTGTACAATTAAAAGTGATCTTATTCCTGAGGTCCTCAGCAATCCTAAGTAGTTGTTGTTGCTATCAGATCATTATCGGGAGCGAAATTATTGGCCACACAGGTGGACCTACAGCAGCCAGAAACGTCATTCACCTTTTATATTTTCAGTAGCTCCCAATGCTCGTTGGATTATTGGAGGTTAGAATGGTGTACGCAGTGTTTAGTATCCGTTCATAGCAGCCCTGCAATCTATGAACGGATTCCTCTCGGAGTTTCATCTTGACGTAGGCCAGTGATATTTTAATATAGTCTTGAGGGTTTGTTGATAGTGCAGGAAGTTTTGGCAAGTTCGTTTGCACTTTCAGTTTCTATATATGCACAAAGCCGTGTAATTTTTATCTCTCTTTCCTGCTCCTTCAAGCATTGGACATTCTTTTGTATCACGTTTCCTAAGGCTTGGGTTGATCTAGGGTGCCTTAGCAAATCGAGTGAGGATCTTGAATAACTTAAGATAGCTACCAGTAAATCACTGGTAGTAGTAATCTCCTGGATTGTCTTGTAGATGGTATAAAGTTCTGCTTGAAACACCGTGCATGAGGGTTGTAATGAGAAAACAAAGTTCTTCTGCTCCTTCCCTTCTTCCCACCCAGGAAGGGCAGCACCTACCTTCTCGTTAATCTTGCTGCCATCTTACCTCTTCATACGATGGATGACGACTTGTTCCTGTATTCTAGTGTCTAACGGAGGGAATCAGACAAGATGAAAGCCGAGTGAGAAACGGTATTGCCTGCATATCTTCTGTGAGAAGACTCTTTGCAGCAAATTAAGTTGTTTTTGAATCATGCGCAGTTCGATGTCTTGGTGAACCAGACGCTCGCGCCGTAGGTGATAATAGATTCAATTACTGCAACGTAGATGGTTCTGATTATCTCTTAGTTTGGGCCCCATGTACCCTTTGCGGCGCACGCCAGGTTCTTGTAGATATTTCTGTCAATTATTACCTAAGAAGTTTCATTTCTTTGACCATTTTGATTTCTATAACCGCTATTTGTATGTCAGCATTTTCGAAAGTATCATCGCATTGCTTTTATACAAAACTTAGTTTATTGTGATTTCCCCATTGCATGCATTCTGAGCGCTTTATTGGCATGTTGCGCTAGGATTCCGATGTTATGGCTCAACGCCATAATATCGAAAACCTAGAGCAACAACGCTAACGCCTGGCAGTATACTCATTCTTTATTTAGCTGGTGTAGGAGTGAGTCCAAGATGACGTTCCAAAAAGTTGGTCCAGCTATTGAGCCCTGGATGCAACCTTTGGTCGTATCCTTCTCCGACTACTTTAGTGCATAGTTTACCTTGATTTTAGGTGTTAAAGATATAAATTGATCAGTCTGAAGAAATTTTTGGGGCACTTTTTGATGGCAAGATGATGTTTATATGGTTGCGAATAGCTGCACTATAAATATTATATCTGCGGCCCATCGTTGGGGCTGGGTGCCTAGTTCGAATTTAGTATTTTGAGCACCGTTTAGAGTTCAGTGGGTGTGAACGGTGTCTTTTGGTCGTCTTTTGGTAAATTTTCGTTTCGAGGCTAAACTAAAAGCCCATTTACGAATTTTTCTATGGCAAGGATGATCAGTTGCCGTGAATCATTGGGATAAAAATGTACAGGCCAGAAAGACTGTGGAGGCCTGTGGGGTGAGGGCATTTTAATAATGTGTCTTCGTGATGATCATTGGTTCTCCTTAATACCCTGTATACTTTATCCCACATGCTCTCTCTTCTCTCCGGTGCAGAAGTCCTTCTAGCTTTCCGTTTGGGGTTTCTCCGCTTCTGCCTTATAGTCCTCTTTTCGTTGTATGGACACATCTAAAACATACTTTCTTCTGCTAGGCGCGTCGTTTCTCATGCTTCTTTTAAAACTTAATAACTTCTTTTTAGCGGGGTTAAGGGATTAGTGTCGTGTGTCACTATGCCAAACCGCGGCGTTTGGTTCCGCACACATACTCAACACGCAACGCCTTTAGAATTACGCGGAAAGTGGGGAGTCCAGTGTCTCAATACTAGGCGCCCTCTGCCTACCTTGCTATTTGCGAGATTCAGCGTGAACCAAAACAAAGTGAATAACAAGAGCATTTTGCTAAATTACATTTCATGGTAATATTTTAAGCAACATGATAGACATTTTAACTTTCAAAAACTTTAAAATATTTTCTTATTATTCGCGAAATATCCAAAAAAACCATATAAATAAATAAGATTCTACAAAGCAATCGTAATTAGTTTGCTTTGTGTATTATCAAGAATTTTAAGCCCCAAATTGACCCTCGACCCGTCATTATGAAATATGATAATGATAGGCGAGTCACATCAGTCGTCTCCAAATTATCGGGACTACTGTGTTTCTTATTAAAATGTGTTCAAAAAGCATCGCCATGTTTCCAAGATATTATTTAAATGGAAGTCGTGTTTTAGTTACAAATTTACAAATTCGCAGCCATAGCAGTAGCAACGTTAAAGAAACATCTTTGTGTAATTTACATAAGAAATATGGTGGTAAACTGGTCGATTTCGCTGGTTTCCTGTTACCGGTGCAATATTCAGACCTGAGCGTCTCAGCATCTCATGTCTTTACCAGAAACAGTGCTTCAATATTCGACGTTTCACACATGTTACAAACAAACGTTAGAGGAAAAGATTGTGTATCGTGGTTCGAATCAATATGCCCAGTGGATTTAAACGGAATGGCGGCCGGATCTGGTTCTCTGACTGTATTTTTGAATGAGAAAGGAGGTATAATTGACGATCTTATTGTTACTAAAGTAAAAGAAGATCAACTGTATATAGTATCTAATGCTGGTCGTTTAGACGTCGACAAACAGCATATGCTAGAAACTGCTGAAATCTTTCGTAAAAAGGGTAAAGACGTGTCAGTTGAATTTTGGGATGTGAGTAACAGATCTCTTATAGCATTACAAGGACCTAAAGCAGCGTCCAATTTGCAGGCTCTCACAGAAATCCCGCTGATAGACTTGACTTTTATGACCTCTCGTGTAGGTAACGTAGCAGGTGTGGATTGTAGAATAACACGCTGTGGTTACACGGGAGAAGATGGCTTCGAAATATCAATGCCAGCAGAAAAAGCTGAGACCGTAGTCGAAGCCCTACTACAATCTCAGGAAGTCAAACTGGCTGGACTCGGAGCTCGCGATTCGTTACGACTAGAAGCCGGTTTATGTTTATATGGCAACGATATCGACGAGAGTGTTACACCAGTCGAAGCAAGCTTGACTTGGTTAATAGCCAAAGCCCGTAGAACAAACGCAAATTTCCCAGGATCTGAAATCATTTTGAGACAAATAAAAGAGGGTGTAGCAAAAAGGAGAATTGGATTGAGAATAGAGAGTGGTGCTCCCGCGAGAAAAGACGTTGATATTAAGAATTTAAATAATGAAACTATAGGTAAAGTGACTAGCGGTTGCCCAAGCCCGTCGTTAGGCGGCAACGTTGCTATGGGATATGTCTCTGAAGAATTTAAAAAACTTGGCACAAAACTAAATGTGAACATCCGAGGGAGAGACGTATCGTGTGTGGTTGCTAAGATGCCTTTTCTACCATCTAAATATTATATTAAGAAATAAAATAACATTCAATTAAATAATACTTTTATTTTCAATTATAAACGTAATAGATAATTAAGTAACGAATTCAACTACTAGTTGATAATAAAATTAGATTAAATTATACAATGAACACATAAACCTACATATTACTCAATTTTTAAGAATATTAATGAATTGTGGAAATTTACCAAATTGAGCATTTATAAATAAATTCGATTTTCACATATATATCTCATTACTTTCGCAATTTGGTCCAAAATTTACCTTTAATTTCTTTTACTACTAAGTTTACAATCAACTAAATGATTTAAACTAAATATATACAACCTTATTCAACCAATACAATATAAATTTTACAAAATAATATTCCTGAAATCGTTATGTTAAAAAAGTGAAGCAAAAATATAAAAAATTCTAAGCTGTAAACATTGTGGAATTACAAGGAATGTTGAATTCAAATAAAATATACCTATATAATTGTATTAATACTTCATATTATTTACAAAATTTATCACAGGAATAATTAAATATATAAGTCAGCGTTGGTGTTGCAAATTAAATCGTACACTTTAAAATGTTTTTTTTTTAGTTATATATAAAAAAACTAATAACATCATATAAGAAGTTTTATATATATATAAAAACTTCTTATATGATGTTATTAGTTTTTTATATATAACTAAAAAAAATGAAAGATATAAGTCAGCATTGGTATTGCAAATTAAATTGTACCCTTTAAAATGTTTTTTTTAGTTATAGATAAAAAACTAATAACATAATATAAGAAGTCTTTTTATATATATATAAAAACTTCTTATATGATCTTATTATTAATTAAGGATAGTAAAGCGCAAACCGGCAAACAAGGCACTGTCCATAGGCATTGATAAGGAACAAAATATTTTAGTATTTTTAGGTTAAAATATACTGTATCTTTACATAGTATAAAACTAAATAGTTTTCTATCGATATATTTTAATACTGTTTTCACTAATAGTGAGAGTGATTCAAGAGATGCATAATAATATATATTTATTTGATTTTAGCCTTCAAAAACCAGTAGTAAAAGATAATTTGGAAAAAAAAAATCAAATTTACAAATAAATAATAGCTTATGTAATATAATATGTAAAGCATACAATGTTTTATTAATGATTTTGAATACGAATTAACTTTGTTTTAAACTTCTTTCTTTCTTCAGAGTAATGTGAAGATGTATTACGGACTACGGTTTCCCAAAAAAAAAATAAACAAAAAATTTATGCAGATTTGTACCAAAGTGGACTAAAAACTTAAATATTAGTAGATGGGGATTACCAATTACATGTTTCTTTAGCGATATTAGGCCTGTAGTATAAAATTGTTTAAACTTACACAAATAAAAAATACAGTACGGTCAATGCGTCGTGGTCGCCCAGAATGAGCTTTTCAGAATAAAAAGAAAATAATATTATAAAAAATAAGAATAATCGTAAGAGCTAATCTGTGGACCCATCTACAACTAAGTTCAGGGGGGCCACGACTCGTCGACCGTAGTGTAATTATTATAACTTTTGACTTTTAACACACAAACACCTGAATAGATTATACACATTATGCATCGCTTATTCGAACAAAACATTTATCAAATGTCATCTTTCGTGGCGCGTATTGTATCTTATTTAACACACTGTCACATCCATTTTCATTTCGGTTTCCTCAGCCTTCAATAGTTATATAGCTTTTGATATACAGATAGATATATTAAATTATAATTATAGTTAAGTACAATCAATATATTCTAGTACTTGTATAATACTATACACATCGCTTATATCGTATGCTAAAAAATAAAGCAGAAAACTTAACACTTTTCCTTTTAGGTGAGTCTGTTTAGCCAAAATCTATTTCTTTTATACATAGCTGGTGGAGCATATAAACAATCCTTAAGAATTTTATTCATTACCATACACATTACATTGTAATAGCTTTAATATGGGAGCAAAATTTGGTATTAAAGCCGCTAGTTCAAGAGAGGTATCAGATGAAAGGGCTCTGGCTAAGCTAAGCTTGAATTTCAGAAAAAGCTCGAGACCTCCAATTTTTTTCAGAATCCTCGGTAGGCGAGCCCGACTCGAGCTTGTCTGGGTTTTTTTAAATTTAAATTTACACTTGATTGATTGATTTCTTCATTCTATTTAACAACTATTCTTTATATCGTCATAAAATGCAAAAAAAAAATGGTGTATAGAGTGTACACTATAAATAGAGTGTTTTTGTCAACACCACCACTTTAAATGTAACCACAGCTTTAACTACTCTATAAAAGCCTAATACATTTTTTTCCCAACAATTAAAAAGTGATTTTTTCAAACAAAATAAATAATAAAATTATCGTTGTAAAATAAAACGCCATTTGTCAAGAACGACGCACGCACACATAAACCTATCAAAGGGAAACCGCCGCATACGCCTAATTTCGAAATCGAGTCGTAGATATTGGCGGCAAAGTTGAAAGTTGTTTAACTTTTAGTAGTATTTTAGTTTACGTTATTGGTATCTATGCATAACTCACACGAAACACAGGTATGGATAAACATCGTGAAATGAAAAAAAAAATCCTACGTCTAAAATGTTGAGGTATCTTGATTAATTTCTTTACTTTCTGGGCTTAAAATATTTTACGCTATATGCTGTTCCCGTAAAAGAAGCGCTGACGCTTCCACCCTGTATTCTACTTTATTTTTAAGCATACGATTTATAATTGAGCGGTGGACGGAAACAATTTATTATTAGGAATTGTTACCTTTTAAATTTAATCATATAAAAAACATATATAAAAGTTAAAAATACACTGAACCATGTTACTTTCTACATCTTACATAGGCTATTAGTATAAGTTTGAGCTTTAACCTAACCTTATTAATATTATTAAGTAATTTGTACCAGTATAAATATTTTTTTTTACATTGCAATATATTTTTTAACATAATGCTGTATCCCGCAAATAGCGGGGTAGGCAGAGGGAACCTAGTGTTAGGACTCTCCGTTCTTTTGCCTTACTACAAAAGCGATGAAATGAAAACAAATGTCGTCTCATTTTACAGTCAAACGCAGCTATTGCAAAAATGAAAACATAGATATTGAACTATAAAATATATATATATATATTTTGACTTGCCTTTATTGCTGTTGACCTGGGATGGTCTTGACAGTGTCACCGGTAGATATACCGCCGCTTTGGCGGTGAACAGATAAACATATATTAGATCTTTTGAGACTAAAGTAGAACGATTAAGCAAATTTATATCTCTATCTTTGAACCTAATGTAGCTGCTGAATTCAACGCCGCGCTTTGTCTTGACAATTGAACATTCAATGTCTCAAGCGGGTATCGAACCGGCAGCCATCGTGTTTACAGCCTACGTTGCACCACGATAGCCGTATTCTATTTATAATTGTGTCCATTTCCATAACTTGGATTTGCCATTACATCTTAAATATAGTACTTAATATGTATTATAAATGCAAAATTTTTTGTCTTTTTTAATCTCGAATGTAGTATTTATTGTTTTTTTTTACTTTATAGTATACATTCTTAAAATTCAAAAATTAAACAAAATCTAGGAATGTTTATAATTATTAAGCCTATTATATTGTCAATATCTATTTTACATGCTTTTCCACATTTGAATGGCGAATATTCTTATATGGTCCTCAGAAAAGATTAATAGGACTTGTTTACTTATGTCGACTACAACATATCATTTTTTATTTAAAATACAAATTTATAGCCGCACTTAGAGACGTCGATTAGTTCTTAATTGATTATTAAATCTTCCTAATTTAATATTAGTTAAATGGAGTTTTACATATCTGAATGTGGCTATAAATAAGTCTAATGTCAATTTTAAAAAAAGACGTAAGTTGATTTAACATTTAAAAATAAAATAAGTCACATAAAATGAAACATTGAGAAGAATTATAATCAATTAAACTAAAATGTCATACCTTGAGTAAGACATAAGTTAAATAATATTTTGCCTAAAAAAATACGATGTCACGTATATCTATATCTTCGATTGTTTCATATCAAATCTGTCTAAATTTACATTCAAATTTTTGAAATGTGATGTCACATATTTAGAACCAACCCCTTTCAGAAATCTTGTGACGTAATTTATAAACGACCCCTAAAATGTAATAATTAAGAAATTATAACAAAAATATACATTTACTTCATATATTTCCGCTGCCGTTAGTTTCATGGATATAATATCACTGTGCATTAGGATCTTGGAAATTAGATTGCGTGAGGCGTGCAAAGTCTTCTGTTAATTCGTTCAACTTTTCTGTGTACTGTAAAATGATATATAATTAAAAATTACTATCAAAATTAAAAAAAAATATCAGTTTTTTAAAAAACAGATCTTTTTAAGCAAATAATAATATTAAGCACTCGCCTCTTTTTAAACAAATTCTTTTTAAACAAATAATAATATTAAGGTCGCCCAATAGAAGTAGCATTGGGATACTCCGCCCTTCCAATATAAGATATACAATGATGATCTAATTTTTATGAATGCAATGCCTCCAGAATTCGGTGGAAAATGAGGAACGGAGTGTCTTAACACTAGGTTCCATCTGCCTACCCTAAAGGCATTGCGTGTTGAGTGGCAGAACTCGACGCCACGCTTTGCCTCGACACCAGAGCAAAGAAATGGAAATATAAATTTAAGTAAATATTTCATCTCGAGTGGGGATCGAACCCACAACCAGTCTGTTTTACAGTCACATTTTGTGCCCCTGCGCCACGACTGGCCTTAAGGAACAAGTTCACTCATTTAAATATTTTTTTTCACTTATGTATTATGCCAAGGTTTCTTTAACAATTAAAAATCAAAAATTTATGAATAACTAACTTAACGCACACTTAAAAACCAAACCAAAAATAATATAAATGTGGTGGCATTAGTAGATAATTATCATAATTTTAAGAGTTATCGTTGTTTACCGCTACAAATCATTAAAAAAAAATTTTTTAAAAATCCTATAAGGTACATCGGCGTTGAGTTCTGCCACTCAACACGCAATGCTTCCAGAATTCGGCAGAAAGTGGGGAACGGAGTGTCTTAACACTAGGTTCCCTCTGCCTACCCTGCTGTGTGCGGGATACAGCGTGAAGCTATAAGGTACATACATCGTAGGCGAGGCTGGAGGGAGGCCGGTCGTGTCGTCGCTCGCTCTGCATTCGCCCGCTCACGTAATAATTTATTTGGTTTTGCAGCTTCACGAATATTTTTCTATATTCATCTCTTATTCTGTTAACTTCGTTGTTGATGTGGGTGTCTTTTTTTGATATATACTCCTAAAATAAACAAGTATATATTATTAAAGTTTAATCTTTTTTAACAACAATTTTAAGTCTTGTTGTGGAAAATTTATGCATGCACAGCATTCAAAGTTATAATTGATTTATTAAATTAAAACATTTATTTGGTCAACTTTACATAGTACACAACAGCGTAGGCAGATAGAACCTAGTGTCAAAATTCTCCGGTTTTCACCGCGATTAGAGTAGAGGGGATTCAAAGCTGCACTTTATCACACTACACTACACAGAAAAAAAAAATCTTTTTTTAGAAAACATACTATAATTTTGAACGTGGTGGGGTTTCAAAATCCCCCTGACCAAGAATTGAACCCATTACAATTAAATTAAAAACAAAAAAAATACACTTACTTTATAAGTTAACGCAGTTCTCTTCACATTTTTATATTTCTCCTGTAACACATGATAGTCGTTCTGCACATTTATATACTTCTGTTCCAGTTCGGAAATATTCGCTTGTAGCTCCTTCAATTTGTTTCTCAAATGCTGACACTCTTTAGCATCAGAACTTGTTTTAACTCTAAACTCTTCTTTTTCCTTCTTCAATACATTTTCTAATGATCCCAATCGAGATAAACTATCTTTATACTTCTCAGCTCTCTTTTTCCATTCACTTAAATCCTCTTTAGCCTGTTGACTTTCCTTTTGTAATATGTTATGCTCTTTTATAAGTACTGATATTTCATTTTCTTTTGACTCTAGTATTTGAGTCACTTTAGCTCTTTCCGATAGAATAAATTCTTTTAAAGTATCAACTTCTGTGGCTTTTCTTTCTAATAAATCTTTTATTTTAGTAACAGTTGTTAGTTGTTCTGTTTCCATTTCTTTTAAGCGTCTCGCACAGTTCATTTCTATTGTTTTAATTTCAAGTGTGAATTTTTCCGCTATTTGTTCTCGTATTGCTTTTTCTTTCATCATTAAGGCAGTCTGAAATTAAATTAACATTTTATATTTAAAAATGGTTACTGTCAGAATAAAAAAAATAATTAAAAGAACTTAAAGTTACAGTCAATCTGGGTAACATTGACAGTTGGACCTCGGACTAGTTTCTATATTTTTTTTATGATACAATACTGTTGACTATTTTTATTTAATATGATTATTATAATTAATAAATGTTAATTATATACGAAAACAAACTTAAGATAAAGATTTCTTTAGTAGTACACTGTACAGTACATTGTATGACAAAAATATTCTATTTCATTAGTTAAAAAAAAAGTCCGCGATACGGTATATCTATCTCTTATAAATATGTTATATATGATGATGAAGACTTTATGTGTCAAAACTATTGAGAATCCTAAGGTTATATTTCACCGTTTTTTATTTAATAAAAAATATTGAAACTTACGAGTGATAGTAAAACTTTATGAAGATAAGCTTTGGCGTGTAATTTAGACGTATACTTGTCAAGAAAATGTAAAATTAAAATAATTCTATGTTCTATTTACGACCGCAAGCGTAGGATCGACCTGCGCAAGGGCCGCTAATGACGTCCTCTGAAGCTGCCACATAGAGCTTGAACTTTTTCAGAATTATGAAAAATGATTGAATGTATAAATTATATAATCAATCTGTATGCAAATGAAGCATAATAAAACACTTATAGGTTGTATGCGGGCGAAGCCGCGAGTGGGCCGTTAGTATTCTTATATGTGTGATTGGACCGGAACTTAACTGGAACGATAGTACTGTCGTTCAGTTTTCATTGTTTGTCATATAAGAATATAATATCAAAATAAGATCGGACCAGAAGCGAACCGTGACTGGTAACATAGTGTGGATCCAGCCTGAAAGTACTACTAATTTATATACCTTTTCTTCCAAAGATTCATCATGCTCCTGTACCATCTCTGTCTCAATATTCGTGTTATTTAGTATGGGGTTTCTATCTTCTGTATTAGTTCCTACAGTGCGGACGTCACTTAACTTTTTATACCTTTCCATTATATAATTTTGAAAGAATTCTGCTTTGCCTCTCAGCTCTTTCATTAAAGTTTCGTTACTTTCTTGAGCAGCTGAAATTGATTGAAATATGAGTTTTACTTTATATTGTATCTTGTGCGTAGCAGGAACCAAGACAATAAAAATATTTTTTAATATTTTTAAAATGTTATACCACACTTAGAAAAGAGAAATACTTATTTAGAAAAGGCGCGGGCTCGAGTCCCACTACGTTCAAATTTTTATACGTTTTCTAAATAAGTAATAAACATATTGTCAAGACACTCCATTCCTCATGAACCAAGACATTGCGTGTAAGTTCATTTCCTCGAGAGGGAAATCGAACCCACTACAATCATGCTTACAGTCATACTCTATGACACAACGACACTACGTCCTCTCAATAGTAATTTAGTTAATAAAACTATTATTGTAAAAATTGCCTAATACAACTGCCACAAGTGAATTGAAATAAACAAATTATCGATAACCACAAAAAATCAAAGACATTAAATATTATACCTATTTTAACTTGACATTTGACTAGTTGATCCTCCAGGTTGCGGATGCGCTTGATTTGCTGTTCGCAGTTGGCGCACGCCTCCATTTCCTTACGCATCGCTGTTTTCTCATCTGAAATAAAATAGATTTTCTTACTTTTTTTTCCGTTTCACGCTGTATCACTTCATTTGTAACAAAGACATTTCATTTTTCACTTTCTGCTGTCTCGATAAATTTTCGAGCGATTGTAAGTTCAAAACAACTCGCGGCGCCGATGTCCGACACTCAAGATGCAATGTCTCGAACACAGTTCCCTCTGCCTAATCTACTATGTGCGGAAAATAGCGTAAAACTATAAAAACTAATTAACATCTAATTTTTTTTCACATATATTATACATATTACAAAAATACCTTCTAAGAATTTATTAAGTTTATCTGTGAATTCCTTCTGTTTGTCAGTAAACTCTTTCTGCAGTTCAGATATTCTCCTGTTGGCTCTTTCTAACTCATCTTTCGAGTTTGTTAGGTCTAACGTAATTTTCTCCACGTGGCGTTTCTCTTTCTCTATTCTCTCTATGTAATCCCTTTCTTGAGATTTGTATTGGTCGAGTTCTCTTTGTGTTTTTATTTGTACGTCCTTTAGTTCCCGAGATATTGAGTCTCGTGCTGTGCAGACCTGTTATTTGAAAAATAAATATTATCAAATTTATGAACATTTGTACCTAATATATTATAACGAAGTTTTAAAAACAACATATTGGATTTAGATTTTATATCTTATTACTTTGCTCTATAGTATGTAATATTATTTTAAATAATTAAGTAGCACTGTGTGACAGTATTTCACTATTTATTCATGTTATAAACAATTTTTTTGTGAACAAAAGTACCTGTAAATACAAAGTTTTCAATTCGCCATTCTCTTTGAGCGTCTCTTTTAACTGTCCATTGTATTTCTCGAGTTCCCGCAGCAGGTCGGCGTTGGCTTCTTGTACGAGGGACGCGCGGCTTCCCTTCTCCGACTTTAACTTGTCATATTCCATTTCGAGTTCTGTATACTTCAGTTCCAACTGTTATAGAAAAAAATAACAAAATAATATTAATCAAATCTTTTATTATTTATAAAATATATTTTATAATTAGTTAGAATTCTTAAATATGTACATTATTAGTATCATTAATTAATCTTCTTAATCTTCTTTCTTTAATATACGAAATTATTGATAATATAAAAGTAACTATTGGCATTAAGGTTATATATTCACCGTAACATTACATATCTACCGCTCACTAAACACTGACTCACGTGAAGAAAGGAGACAAAGAAGTCTGTCCGAAACAGCTACCGCTGTGTGCGAGAGTGGAGAAAGGAGGAGCCTGCCGCTGCCGTATACATGAGAGAAAGCAAAGCCAGATAGATTTCCGCTTCGATATTTCTTTTTTCTTAGAGTAAACCTACTCCCTACCAGAAATTATCATTTCATAAAATAAAAACAACACACAACTTACATTTTTAATTTCATTCCTTAGATCATCAGCATGCTTCTTTATCTGTTCGTTCTGTTGTTTGTACGTCACTAACAGTTCACTATCGGAGTTAGCGCCAAGTAGTTCTAATTTGTTTTGGAGTACTGCTAATTTTGAATTGAGTTGCATCTCTATACCTTTCTGTTCTTCCAATTTAGATCTTAAGTCGGATTCTTGTTTACGATGTTGTTCGAGACGTTTTTCGCTGACAAATGAAAAATAAATAATTATTTGAAAATAAACTGTTTCAGCCACAGTTTTACAAGGACTTTATAATAAAAACAATTTTTTATTTTATTATAAGTCGTCGTTAGCGGTTGCCGCCAAAAATATAAGCACTTTCTTATTTTAACTTTAAAAATTATTAAAAATTAAAAGAGGAAGTTAAGAAATAACCAAAGAAAAATATGTACCGTTTATTTATTTCTTCTTGCATATTTGATAGTTTTTGTAGCTGTTGTTTGTATCTGCTTAAAACTTCTTTAAGCGTGGCCAATTTTCCAGGAGATGGAGGATCACCTGTAAAGCATTAAGTACGATAAATAAACACATGAGGGTAATTTATATTTTTAACATAAGAAAAATTCATAGTCAAACAATTAAAATCAATAATAAACATTTCCCCTTATATTATATTATTGGTAGACCTAGAGCTGTTAAGACTCCAATTTCCACACACCAACAAATTATAGTCATTGCGTGTTGAATTGCGTAACTGAACACTGCACTTTCTCTTGTTAACTGAGCTAGGAAATATAAATATTTCATAATTCAAAGTGGGAATCAAACCTACAACCTGACATTCATCATTCATTGCTTATAATCTGACACTAAGTTGAATCGAGTATTTGTGACAAAATTAAATGTTAACGTTTTTCTATAAAATCTGTAAATCCATATTCATATACTAACTACTAATTCTTACTATACATAAAAAGTGTTGTATTAATACAAGAGCAGGGTAAAATAAACAACTTATTTAAGACTAGTTGACGCTCGCAACTTCTCTTTCTGTTACTGAAAGTACTCCCGGAAACTCTGTGTTAGTGCTCCTTATATTTTCCAAGAAAATTTACATTTAATTGAAATTTCTTATGGTATGCATTATCTATTAGTGACTTGAATTCATGCGAAAATTGGAGAACGGAGGCTTTTATCAATAGATTCTCTCTGTTTTCTTATGAAGCTATTTAGCATAAGCTAATAATAGGCGTACCTATATTATAATTGTCGGGCGTGACTTCAGCCAGCACGTGCGCTAGCGCCGCGCGCCACGCCTCGTGCTCGCGCTGCGCACCCGACACCCTGCTGCGGCACATCACTAGCTCCTGCGCCGTCACTTCTAATTTTGACTGGAATATATATAATTTTTAATTGTAATTAAATGTATGAAGAAGTAATTATTATTTTTATGTATTCTGCATACAACAGTTGACTTATAATCGAACACACAACAGTCGAGTGTACAGTCGGACGCTGTACTGCTGCACTGTTAATGTTATTTAATGTAGAAATGCATATTTTTAGAGTGATATAAAAATAAAATAACATCATAATTATATAAATAAAATTTAAAAAGATACAAGTTATTGCTAGTGTTAAGATACTCAGTTATTTCGAGACATTGCGTGTTTAGTGGCGGAACTCAACGCTGAGTTTTTGTTTTGTTACCAGAAATGAAACTAACTTCTTGAACTACGGAAACCGAATCACTGCCATCGCGTATACAGTTGACGCCGTGCCACTACACCAAAAAAAATCATATAATTATTTACCCCCAGTTCCTTAACTTGTTCCCTGGCGGCGTTTCTTTCAGTAGTCAATTGCAATACTTTTTCTTTGAGCCTGTTGCTTTCACCATTTAAAAGTCGTTTTTGAGCCGCGTCCAGTTCACTGGCCAGTCTGTTTATTGTAGCTCCTTTTTCTACTAAAATTTCTTCTTTTTCACGATCTCTTTCTTTACATCGTTTTTCAAGCATTTTTATTTCGTTGTCCTGAAATATATATATTTTTAAAGGTTATTACATATTTTTCAACTTCATGCTGTATAGGCAAACGGGACTTACGTTAAGATACTCTATTCCTCAAGCTTTCGCCCAATTTTCAAGCCATGGCATTTTAAGTAGTGGAACGCATCGCCTTTATTTGTCATGACAAGACAGGACGAGCAAAATTAAAATAAACAATCCCTTCGAGAATCAAATCCGCGAGACGTGGCGTTTACAGTCAGAGACTGTGCCGCTGAGCTACGATGGCCTTAATATGATATATTAAATTATTATAAATTATTAGAAATCTTGGTGTCGAGGCACAGCGCGGCGTTGAGTTCCGCCACTCAACACGCAATGCCTCCGGAACTTGGCGGAGAGTGGGGCACGAAGTGTCTTGACACTAATTTCTCTCTGCCTACCTTACTATGTGCGGGATACAGCGTACAAACAAACTAATAAAAAAAAATCATTTTAAAAATCTTAGATATTTTTTCCTATCAGTAAAGTACTAAAAGTAAAATGTCTTATATACAATTACAAAAGTCATAATAGAGAAGATTTAACTTACTTTTTCGTCCAGTCTACTTTTAGCATTCATCAAATCGTTCTGTAATCTGTCCATTTCTTCACGATGTCTATTAAAAAAATATTATTTAATATTAATTTTAAGATTTTTTATTTTTCATACAATTTAATATATTTTCTGGGAACCTTACACTAAATGTATATTTTGCTAACAAATAAAATATAGAGTAGGTATATGATATGGAAAGAAATTGTAGAAAATAAAAGCTTCAAAAATCTTAGTATAAGTAATATTTTATAAATACCTGTCTTGCTGTTCTCTGAACAACGCGTCAGTATCATGCGAGTGAGCAACCTGCAAATTATAAAATATAATATTTATTTTTATATTTATTAGTACTTTGTATATATATAATTTTTAAAAAATTATGATAGAGACAGCGAAGGTTGTGGGTTCGATTCCAACTCAGAGAAATGATTTTTTTAATTTCTTCGCCCTAGTAGCAATACAAAGCGCGGAGTTAAACGTCACTGAACACGTAAATTGATGTTAGTATGGAGTGGTGTGTTTTTCCTGTCTGCATACCCTGCTGTATACAGGATACAGTGTGAACTTAAAAAAAATATAATTTTATGACAAACTTGTATTTTATACCAAAACATGGTTATATTTTTCTACTTTTGATTGCTTATATGTATAGTTTGTACATAGCTTCAATAGAACAACAGTACAGGTATCATATTATATTAAATTTCAGTATTATTTACAGTGGCGTCAACATATAACTTCCATAGTTATTTTATATAAAATATATTAACTCCCATCAATCATGACCTATAAAACAACCTTTTTATGGTTTGTCTACTTTTTATGTCACAGCCCTAAATAGGCAAATGGGTAAAGCCAGTCTCGCAAATAAGACCAGCTGGGACAAGGAAGGGGTCAAAAAGTCAGCAACCACATTACCTGCATAGTGTGTAATCTTTGCTGAACCTCCTGCAATGCGACATTGGCAGCTCTAAGTTCCAATCTTAACTGCTGTTTGTCCTCTTCACTTTCCACCAGTTTATTATTAAGTGACATTATTTGCTGCTCCAACTCTATTGCCTTATGCTTACTTGATGCTGTGTAAAGTTAAAATTTGTGTGTGAGAAGTTAAAGCTTTGTTTTACTATTTCAGTTGCCAAAGAGAACTTAGTGTCAAGACACTTCATTCTCCACTTTCCATCTAATGATGAATGACGGACAAGAAACAAAATACAAAAGAGTTTCATCTATTTTCAATTTTTATAAAACGATTTATTATTATGTTTATCTTTTCTTAAAAATATCAAGCTCTATGGAAACAAATATTTTGTAAGGCTTATATGATACATACAAAGGTGCAATATGAAGAGCCTCCTTAGGAAGTAAATCTCGTTGAGTAGGATTAGCATTGGGAACCTAGTGTTAAGCCACTTTGTTTCCTATTAAAACACTTTGGTTCCCTATCTTTTAAATGTCTTAAATTTAATAGATAGGCTTGTGTTTTTTAGAAACTATAACATACCAAGCAAATGATGAGCTTCTTCTAGTGATAGTTCAGCTTTGTTCTTATCATGTACGGCTGCAGTAAGACGTGCACGTAGACCGTCTATGTCGCTGTCTAACTTTTCTATCTTCGCAGCAAATTGTTGACACTCTTTTATACTCATCTGAAGAATTCAATTTTATTTATTTTTAGAACATGTAGTAGTCTTAAGGTAAACAATAATTACAGCAATAAAAATATAGATTTTTAAATAACTTACTTCATACATTACTTTTAATTGTTCATGGTTCATATATTCTTGTCTGGCATCAAAATTGTTAATACCATTCCCTGAAAATTAATATAGGATATATATTTTGCATTGCCAGTTATTTCTTTATTTTTATGAATAAGTTGTGTTCAAGCAATTATTATTACTTAATGTAGAGATTGAACCCATAACTATTGTGTATATCCCAGTGCTCATATTAAATCAAATAAAAAAAAATGCTAATTATTTTTTTTAGCTTCTATAAAAATGGAGGATAAAAAGATTTAATTTAAAATAATACCTCTAAAATCTTGGTGAAAATAATGATTTTGTCCATCACCGGCTCCATATGGGCTATATGGCAGTTTTGCGGCACCTTCCTGATTTCTTAAATTTTGTAAATGATTTTTTGGAGTCTCACTATATTGTTTAGGTGATTCAGAAATATGTTGATTTTCTTTTATATGATTTAAGGACTCTACATATGTAGGTGGCAATCCTGATCTTACAGCATGTTGGACTATAAACATAGTTCTATTTTTAATTTCAAATAAACAATTTTATCAATACTAAAAACGAAATACAAATACTAATACTATAATGTAGCAACAGGTATCGTAGTAAAATAAAATTTATAAAACAAGAAATCGTTATACATAATTGTTATTTTAAAAAAAACAACATAAGTTTAAGAATTTATCATATTTTTTTAAATATTTAAAAATTACTTGCCCCCATTCTGGCGAGTGGCATCTAGTGTGTAATTTCCACTGCTATTAACAGAGCTATTCTCATCGTCATCGAAAAGGTCATCAAAGGCATTAACCAACTCATGTTGGAGCTAAAATTAAACAAATATAGTAACAAGTAAATAAACTTGTTTAAAAAAAAGGTTTATTGTGATAAAATATTAATTACTTCTTCGTTGCGTCGTTTCTGGTCTTCGATTTCTTCTTGTTCTTCAAGCCTATCTTGAGCACTGTTATTTATGTGAATACTTCCAGCGCCTTGAAACAAGCTCATACCTGGCACTTCCATGATAATTTAATATTCAGATATCAACTATATTTAACAAACATGTATAGAATATTTTAAATATTACGTTCTCATTTTAATAAACTAAACTAAAGCTTATGAATTATTCGCTGTCTGTTTAGGGTTTTATTGAGTTTATAAAACTTTTCCCACTAATACAAAATGACGTTTAGAATGTATACTTTTTAAGCGTAAACATTAGGCAAAATATCTTGCCAGTTCTAAAATTTTTTATTTAATACCGTTACAGTATTACCGTTTTAAGACGACAATTAAAAAAAAACATTGCGAACTAGTAAATAATAATGTGATCATATTTATATTTAGATTATTTAATTAAGTATCCCCTACCATAAGCGATACTATTTACTGTGTAATTTTCAAAACATTTCATATACTATTAGGCTAGCCGCACACTCAATATTATTATCAACGCAATATAGACAATAATATTGTTCAATAAATGGCCCCGCATACTAAGCAATATTATTGACAATATTTCGTAGTAAAATCTGACGCAGTCGCTCAGTAGCTTTATTTGTATGCGTACACGTAAATATAAAATAGATAGGATGCAATAAGCCGTTGCTTTAATTATTGCATTTAGCTTACTTACAAAAAAAGGCAATAAAAAAAGATTGATTAAAGACTGAATGAGAAAAAGCATTGAGTGTAATCATTTCAATTTATTATTAAGGAACTACAACTAACAGAGGCCATTCGTGGCCCAGAAGCACAAAGTGTGACTGAAAACACGACAGGTTGTGGGTTCGATCCCCGCTTGAGGAAATGAAATATTTAATATTTTCATTTCTTCGCTTTGGCAGAGCGCAGTGTTGAGTTCCGACACTCAACACTCAATGCCTCCAGAATTCGGTAGAAAATGGGGATATGGAGTATGGTTCAATCAAATGTAGGCAACACTGCTGTGTGCAGCATACAGCGTGAAGCTAATTTTACTAACTTTATCGCGATATGCTTTAATAGATGTACTCCATAGCTCTGGATAAATTTTCCATGTTTTAATAAACTTTATTAAATATTTTAACATTTTTAAAGTGTTATTCCACGCTTAGGAAAGAACAATATTTCTTTTAAATATTATTTTTCCGTGGAAGTAGTAATATCAACAATATTTTCGCTATTTACACTGTTTTCGTCGTCCATCTTGAATAAAAAGCATAAAAACATCCGTTCCCTTAAAAGTATTCTTTCAACTAAAATAATGCCCTGCCTCCATTTTTTTTATTTTTTAAAGTACTATTCCACCTTAGGAAAGTAAAAATAATTATTTTAAAAAACGTAAAAAAAACTACTGGAAACCGACCAGGAGGCGCGGGTTCGAGTCCTGCTACGTTCAAATTTTTATATGTTTTCTAAATACTTATTTATTAACACTATTACCGTTTCGAAAACAACATTTCTAGAAATTAACAATAATATTGAACAATATCGAAAAACCGGCCGCACACAATATTACTGACAATACGTACTTTATTGACAATATTATTGCACGTGTGCGGGCAGGCTACTAATTAAGATGGGAATGAAAGAGTTATGATTAGGTAAAGCAGTTAAAAAGAAGTGGATTCATATTTTTGAAATTCTATATTTGTTACTATAATGAATAAAAAATATTATGACTTCCCTGTAATAATAAAAAAAAATCATTGTACATAATATAAATTATATTATTAAAAATAGGCTACATTCTTTTTATTTTAATGAATGAAAAGCTTTATACGTTAATACGTTCACCGATAAGCTGATAATAGATTGAACTGAGATGTTGCTAACAGCGTACGTAAGAACAAATTTCAAGGCAAAATCACGTAATAGTAGAAAATAACAATTCACAGCGGCAAATTGTTTTATATATTTTTAATAAAATGTCGTACAAATCTATAAGTTATGTTTTATTTGATATGGATGGGCTATTATTGAGTAAGTGTATTAGGACATAAGATATTTGTATAAATTTATATAAATTTATGTGTATCGGTATATTATTTATAGACGCCAGTCGTGGCGCAGCGGCACAAAGTGTGACTGTAAAACCGACTGGTTGTGGATTCGATCCCCACTCGAGGAGATGAAATATTTACTTAAATGTATAATTCCATTTTTTTGCTCCAGTGCCAAGGCAAAGCGCAGCGTAGAGTTCTGCCACTCAACACGCAATGGCTCTAGAATTCGGCAGAAAGTGGAGAACGGAGTGTCTTAACACTAGGTTACTAGGCAATCTGCCTACCCTACTGTGTGCGGGATACAGCGTGAAGCTGATTTAATTTAATTTGATTTTTGATATATATATTTTCTGTAATTACACTTTCAGATACAGAAGATTTATATACATTAGGATTTCAAGAAATCGCGTCTAGATATAACAAAGAATTTACTTTTGATTTAAAATGTAAAATAATGGGCCAGCAGAGTAAAGAATTTGCCGGATCCATTATAAGTGAACTAGAATTGCCACTTTCTGTGGATGAATTTCTATTTGAGACGCGAAAAATATTTAAAGAACTATTTTTACACTCCAAAGTAATGCCAGGTAAATTAAATATTAATATGAAAATATTAGGTACAAGATTATAATTAAAGCTGCAGTTGAGACCATAAGCGTGTAATTTTAAATGTGAGTGGTTGTGAGTTCGATTCCCACTCGAGGATATGAAATATTTAATATTTTGATTTATTCGCTCTGGTGTCGAGACAAAGCGCGGCGTTGAGCGCCGCCTCTCAACACGCAATGCCTTCAGAATTCAGTGCAGAGCGGAATGTCTTAAATATTAGTGTCCTCTGTCTACCCTACTACATGCGGAATACAGCAACAGCGTCAAGCTAAAAAACCAATGTTATAATAATAATTAAATGGACTGTCTTTTTTGTATTCAAGGTGTTGAAAAACTGTTGCATCACTTAAATAAACACAAGATTCCTGTAGGCTTAGCTACAAGTAGTAGTAAAGAAACCTATGATTTGAAGACTTTAAGGCATCAAGAACTTTTTAATTTACTTCCATACAAAACTTGGGGTTCCTCGGATCCCGACGTAAAGAAGGGAAAGCCCTATCCAGATGTTTTTCTGGCAGCTGCTAGTAAATTTCCTCACAAGCCGTCTCCAGAAAAGGTACGCACTTTATTGTTACTGTTTAATAATCCATTTGTTATGTATTGTATTGTATCGTACACCGTTCGTATATGGAGATACCGCATTGGGCTGGATTCGATTCAATATTGTATAAATTTTATAAATTAGGGCAGTTTAATTAAAAAACTGAGTGAGCTGAGCTGAGCAATAAAAGTTCGTATTTTTTTTATATTATATAGCGATTACTGCAATAATATAACTAGTTGTTAAAGCTAAGACACCAATTGCGATTTACTATTATTTTATTTAGGATCTACTTTCATTATTAGTACTATATCGTTTGTAATAAATAAAATTTTACATATTTTATTTTCTAGTGTTTAGTATTTGAAGATTCGATAAATGGCGTAAAAGCTGCAGTGGCAGCTGGAATGCAAGTTGTAATGGTACCCGATCGACGCCTTGACCGTAACCTTGTTCCTGAGGCAACTCTAATTTTAAACTCTATGGAAGATTTCCGGCCGGAATTGTTCGGCTTGCCGCCATACGATGACTAACACGTGACGTTCTAAAATTTAAAAAAAATCCACAGATACATTTTATTAAAACATTCCAATTACTCTATTAGAATTTTATTAATAAAAATGATACGAATATGTAAAAGCATAATAATATATATATATATATATATATATATATATATATATATATATAATTTGCAGCGCGAATATGATTTTAAAATTTTAAATTAAGTTTAAGACATTTTGTTTTAAAACAGCAATGCGTGGAAATATTATGCCTGTGTTATGGTGACCATAGCACAGACATTTCTATGGATATTAAAAATAATAATTATATTGGTGCTTTTCCTCAGAATCTTTTGTTATATTATATTTTGTTTCATATGATTCTTTTCAATTTGCCATATGTTATTGTTTAATAGTGCTTGTGAGTTACGAGATCAAAATTGTGTACTAGCATAATAAAAAATGAATTTCTGTTCTTTATTAAACAAGCTTTATACAGTATGGAAGCGACAGCGCTCCTTTTACGGGAACAGCATATAAGGTAAAATATTTTAAGCCCATACCTAAAGAAATTAAGCAAGATACCTCAACAGTCTAGACTTAGGTTTTTTTTTTCATTTCACGATTATTATTCAGAGCTATATTTCGTGTGACGCAGTTACGCAAAGATGAATACTAATAACGTAAAAACATATTAATACAAAAATCTACTAAAGGGTAAACAATTTTGAACTTTGCCGCCAATACCTTCCACTCGATTTCGGAATGAGGCGTATTCCCATTCCCTTTGATAGGTTTCCGTGCGTGCTTCGTTCTTGACAAATGGCGGTTTATTTTAAAACGATTATTTTATTATTTATTTTGATAGAAAAAAATCACTTTTTTATTTTTGGGGGCAAAAAATAATAATAATTGTATTAGGATTTTATAAAGTAGTTAAAACTGTGGTTTTATTTAAAGTGGTGCTCACAAAAACACTATATTTTGTACTTATCAACTTAGCATTTGCGTTCTTTACGTCCGCTCTGCGTACCCAGTGTTAAAACATTCCGTTTCCCATTAGCCGTTTTCATTCATCACATACCAGGGAACTCCAGAGCGGAGAAATGAAAATAATAAATATTACATACCCTCGAGAGGGATCGAAAACCCTCAATCATTCGCGAGTTTGTGCCCCAACGCCATGTCGTCCTCTACTACCTTTTCAAAAATAGTTATATATAAATAGATTAATTAATTAATAGAATTAATGTAAGTACCATTTTGTTGATTCTATAATGCAAAGAAAAAAGATTTTTTTTTTAGCTTCACACTGCAACCCACATGTAGCAGGGTAGGTAGAGAGATCCCAGTGTTAAGACACTCTATGTCTCCACTTTCTGCCCAATTCTGGAGGCATTGTGTGTTGAAAGACTCCTCAACTGACCTCTGTGGATTGCTTTGACACCAGAGCAATGAAATGAAAACATTAAATATTTCATTTCCTTGAGTGGGGATCGAATCCATAATCTGTCGCGCTTACTAGTCACGACTGGCCACAATAATAATAATAATAATGTTAAGGTAAATTATTAAAACATTTTTAAAGTGTTATATATACAGTTTATTAACACACATCTACACATAAATTATTAACAATGTGATGAGGTAACTTGTCAAAATATTTACTACTTACCCGTAAAGAACTATTAAGTACAGTATTTGGATATGTTATTAAACATCCTAATATAAAAATCAAATAAAAATAGTTCATTTACTTATTATTCACAGAAAAAGCATAGTGATTACAATACATAAATTAAATATATAAATGTAGCTGTTGAATATGCCTCACTGTATCTCTTAAGTTATTGAAAAAAAAAAACAATAAAAATAATTGAAATATAACAAAGTCATAAAAGGTAAGTGATTTACGCAATCTGGTAATATCAATTTGGTAAACAGTTTTTTTTTATTGTTAAAATAAGTAAATAAGATGTCACATTACTCAAACGATGCCTAACGGTATCTTATAAATTATATTGCAAAAAAATTAAGAAATATAGCAAATATATATACATATGTATATATTATTTTAATAAAGCAATATTAAAAAAAATAATAAAAAGGTAAATTGTACAAAACATAGTCTACCTATTACCAGGGACTGTCTCAAAAATAATTGAAATACTGGGCTTTTAATATACATGATTAAAGAGTTTCATAGATTTAAACAGCATAATAGGGCTGTCTGGTAAATATATTATACACCAAATCAATTTACTTTAATGACTTAGGTGAACTTCTAAATATCTATTGTAGTGTTAGATAATAATACTATTTGTATAATATAGCAATATATTACTGTAATAGAAAAAAAGGCTTTCTCTGTATGTAAATTTCATTTGCCTTTTTGGGGGTTAGATTTAGCATGAGAATCATATTAGTATGATCCCACAACTAACCCCCAAAAAAGAAAATGGTGGGAAAATTATCTTCAGTACCTAATGAATGGTGAATTTTTAATTGAGTATTCAACATTAATTATACGCTGGCAAACCAAAGAGCTCTGGTTCAAATTCTTCTAAGGAATTAAGTACTAATGTAGCATGTTTCAGTTCTTCTCTATCTATGCGTGGGTCAGGTACCGCAACAACTTGCATGTTAGCAGCTAAAGCCGCTTTCACCCCATTTACAGCATCTTCAAAAACCAAACACTAAAACAATAGAAGTATATATTTTTATATGAGGCCGGTCGTGGCGCAGCGGCACGAGGTGTGACTGCAAAATCGACTGGTTGTGGGTTCGATCCCCACTCGAGGATATGAAATATTTACTTAAATTTATATTTCCATTTCTTCGCTCTGGTATCGAGGTTAAGCGCGGCGTTGAGTTCTGCCCCTTAACACGCAATGCCTCCAGAATTCGGCAGAAAGTGGGGAACGGAGTGTCTTAACACTAGGTTCCCTCTGCCTACCCTGCTGTGTGCGGGATACAGCGTGAAGCTAATTTAATTTAATTTTTATATATTTTTACTGTGCTGTGCTATGTTTTATTTGTACATGAAAATAATTCATTTTAATGAGTGGAAATCGAGCCCACAACTGTTGTATTTACAGTCAGATGATGAACCTTGCCTTTACTAGATCTATTATTTTTTGTTTTACTAAAAGTAGTACTTTTCAATGATTTCACTTACATTTTCAGCTTTTGGTTTGTCTGGAAACCTAGATGCACAGACTAAAAATATTGCTGGGTCTGGTTTCCCTTTAGTTACTTCAGGATCTGAGGATCCCATTGTAAGATGGTGAAATTTTTTCAAAAAATCTGTATGGTCTTTCATTTTTAAGTTTACACTTTCTTGACTGGAACTAGTTGCTAAGGCTATTTGTACACCATTCTTATGTAAATGTTCTACTAATTTTTGAGCCCCTGAAAATATAGAGCATAATAAATTTCACTTAATGTTTTTTTTTTACGTAAAAATTCTGTATCTTACATACAGCAGGGTAAAATATTTATTTCAAAATATAACAAAACTATCACCTGGCATTAATTGCACATTTGTAAATACCTCTTGATTAGCTTTCTGACAATCACTCATGAATTCCTCTACAGTAATAGGTATATTTAAAGCCTTAATAATTTTTTCAGCACATTCATGGCCTTGAAATCCTAATAATGTCGATTTTATTTCCCAGGTAAATGTTTTATCATATTTGGCACATACTTTTGAAAAGGCTTCAGTGTAAAGCCTCTCAGAGTCTGAAAACATAAAAGATTTAAATTATTACATGACGTTATCTTATGCATTTATAATATACAACAGAATCATGAATTAAATTACCTATAAGCAGGCCATCCAAATCGAATAGCACATGTGAAACTTTTTTAAATTGCATTTTTAAGTATTTAATTTAAAAATCCTTTTAATTTAATGTATTCTTTTTGCATATAAGCTCAAAGAAAGGCGAGTATGTTCTAATATGTAAATTGCAAGCAAATTAGAAATCACAATCTACTTTTTAAATGATATTAAGAAACACTGTTATGTGCTATTTATACCAAATTGTGCAATCAGATTTTTTTCATTCAAACTGAAAAATATGGAAATGTACTTGACAATTAGTATTGTGACACTGACATTGATTTTGTTACTTTTTCCGGCGTCTGGTGTTGTTATTTAATAAACTCTTATTCTCCATTCTACGCAACTTTCGGGTCTTAAATTATGCGTGGCACGCCTAAAAGCTTTTTTTAAAGCTTTTAGGCGTGCGTCTTTATTTTTAAAGAATAGAATTTCTGAAATTAAATGAAACTAAGATTTTGATGTGTTAATTATTAAATTGTCTAAGGACTTTTTTTATGAATATAGTTTAAATTGCTATTTGTTAGGTATCATTTATATAATTATTTTTTTACAATAGGCATGCTTCTTTTCCATCATCAGACCGATGGTATGATAATATTGTATTGTCATCCAATCTACATAATATAATTTCTAAATTTCAAGATGCATATACTCATTTAAAGTACGTTGAAGAAGTAAAGAAAAAAAATCACTAGCTCATTAATCAACGAAATTCTTAAGATCCATGTATGAATGAATTCAGATGTATGAAAAATAAATTTGGCAGAAAGAACTAGTTAAACATGTCATATAAGAAACTTTTTCGAAATTCGATTAACTGGGTTCAGCAGGAGTGTTGATTTATTTTTGGAAAAAATATTATAAATTCCATCTGGAATGGATTTTTGGGAGGCCTTAATATTTCCTGAAAATTTCATAAAATTTAATGTGATAGCAAAATGAAAATAATTATTCTTCTTCTTTCTATTCGCATTCTTATTGTCGAAAAAACATGCGAGAGTCGGAATATTTTTGATCTGATATATGATGTTATCTAAATTATTTATTTAAGTTTACATTTCAATTTCTTCGCTCTGGTGCTCAGGCAAAGCGCGGCGATGAGTTCTGCCACTCAATACGCAATGCCTCCAGAATTCGGCGGAAAGTGAGGAACAGAGTGTCTTAACACTAAGTTCCCTTTACCTAGCCTGCTGTGTGCAGAATGATTATATCCACTCACATATAGTTTTCATACTAAAAATTATGTGTAGCAAAGTTACAATAAGGTGAATTTTTTAATATTTTTTATAGGCGCTTATAATTTATTAGTGTTTAGGAGTGTCTGGAGGTTAAAACCATACTGTCTGGAAATGGATAACGTCATTTCTAATATTATTAAATAGATTATTCTAAGCACATTCGACTCAAATGAACCTACAAAAAAGAAGCGACCATCGGTTCTGCAGGCTTGTGCTGAGAAGTGCCGGCAAGTAACGAAACACTTGCTTATTTTATTGGTCCGCGAAGTCTAAGCTGAGCTTTGCATTTGTGTGAGTGTTTATATATAGTACTACCCCTCTTATACTGGTAGCAGTATCATATATTTAAATCTTAAAAAATAAAAACAGCTTCACGCTGTATCCCGCACATAGCAGGGTAGGCAGAGGGAACCTAGTGTTAAGACACTCCGTTCCCGACTTTCTGCTGAATTCTCGAGGAATTGTGTGTTGAGTGGCTGAACACAACGCCTCGCTTTGCCTCGAAACCAGAGTGAAGAAATGGAAATATAAATTTAAGTAAATATTTCATCTCCTCGAGTGGGGATCGAACCCACAACCATTCGGTTTTATAGTCAAACTTTGTGGCGCTGCGCCACGACTGGCCTCTATAAATTTTTAATATTCTCCTCTATAAATTTAATTCTTAATAATTCATTTTTTTATTCGATTATATTAAAAGTGAAATATAAAATTGGCACTATTTCTGTACAAGAATGGAAAATATTTATCTGATGAAGCAGTAAGAAAGTATTGACACTATGCTGAAGAAGTATATATTCATTATTAATCCAAACGAGACATCAGACGAACGTATAAATTATGACGATGTCCGGCGTAGATTTTTTAAATTTATATTTTTTACTTTTTAAATTAATTTGTAATTACTAAATTAGTTTTTTTTCTAGCTGTACTTTTATAATCACTTACACAAATGCAAAGCTCAGCTTAAGCTTCGCGAACACCATTGACAAAAAAAATCTTTCTTAGATCTTTAAAACTTATCTCAAACGGGTGCTCTGTAATAGATGTAGAGAATATTTAGATTTTAAATCAAAATCAGCTTCACGCTGTCTCCCGCACACAGCAGGGTAGAGGGAACCTAGTGTTAAGACACTCCGATCCCCACTTTCTGCCGAATAATTATTTAAATTTATATTTTATATTACCTAAATGTTTTGTACTTTGTATGCACAAGATATAATTATTATTTTATTCACAAACCTACAGTTATTAGGTAATATTATATTAACCAATTATAAAAACTTATGTTAATTTAAATGGTTTGTCGCTTTTATTACCACATTAATGTCTTATATACGTGCATTTATAATATTTGTTTTGATGTATCGAACCAAAAATCGAATTTATTTGTATGAATGGAGACGTATAAATTAATTAGTATCAGATAAATAAGTTTTGTCGCAGCCATCGACATTCAGACCATTATATTTTAGCTGTGGGTTAATTGATATAGGTGTCCTCTTCTTTGTCGGTAGTTTTTCATTTTTAAATGTCATACCTTTTTTTATTTTTTATTATAGTGTGCGTTATATGAATAAGTTCGATTTGTTTATTTTCTATGCGAAGTATGCGGACTTGCAAAGGTACAAGTAGACCACCCAATATTACATTTGAAGCCGTCTGTAATGCGACGGTTGTGGGTTCCATCCTCTCCCGGGGAAATGATTTATTATTTTGTTATATTATTTCTTCACTTTGGTTCCAAGACAAAAAACTCGAGTTGAGTTCCACGACTCAACACGCAATACCTCGAAAATTAGGTGGAAAGTGTAGAATGGAGTGTCTTAACACTAGGTTCCCTCTGTCTTCTCTGTTATATGTGGGATAAGGCGTAAAAAATAGAAAAAAAATATACGACACACAAACACAAAGACAAACAAACGTTTTAATTACACACCACTTACCCTTACTGCAAATTTAAATTATATTTAGTAGATATTTGACAGTTGACCTCAAAAATAAAAGAACAATATATTTTCATTCAATATGAACATATATATATATATATATATATATATATATATATATATATATATATATATATATATATATATATATATATATATATATATATATATATATATATATATATATATATATATATATATATATATATATATATATATATATATATATATATATATATATATATATATATATATATAGGTAAGTCGTACGTGTTATACATGTTTTGTTCCTTGTTAAAATATTTAAAATCTAATAGCGCGATAAGAAAATAAAAAATGGAAAAAAAAATAAAAATAAAGCAGCAGCAGTTATAAACTTGATGATGTTAATTTATATTTGAATATTATTTATTGGAAGTAGCCATATTTATTTATTTTTATTAGTTTTATAGCAAAGCAATTAAAAGATTAGAATTGGATACGATTTTAATAGGGTTTGTTACGGTTGTGCATTATACTCGTCTCAAGGTTTATGCGCGGCTGGTTTTTTTGCACCGAAAAATTTACCCAGCCGTGCGGCGATTTTATAACGACAGTCATTTTTGGGAATATAGAGTATGGAAATAAAAAATATTAGGTATTTTTCGATGCTCGTGTTGTTTTTTTGGATTCTGTACCTCAATAGGTAAAAACGGAACCCTTATAGCAGTGGTTCCCAACCAGTGGTCCGCAGTAGCCTAAATATGGTCCGCGAACGATTTTAATTTTATGACCGAGGATGGTGAGGGTAAGTTTCTGTTTAATTATCACAGTTAATTTTTATTATACCTACATGCATAGTGGTCCTTACTACCAAGAATGATATAAAAGTGGTCCTTGATTAAGAAAAGGTTAGGAATCCCTGCCTTATAGGATCACTTTGACGTTCGTCTGAACGTGTGTCAAGGCCATTTATCTCGAGATCTCGTGGAGGTCTAAAGCTGAAGTTAATATCAAATATTTAGGTCTATTATTTAGGTTATGACTTGATGCATATCGATATAGATGCATCGATTTTGATGATTTTTTTATGAAATTCGCTGCGTATTCAAAACCTATAAGTATAGTACTTCAGTCCACCTGCAGAATACTATTGTCTGAAATTGGTACGGAAGCCTCGTTGAGCTTTAAACGATTATTTTTATTTATATATGTCTCATGTTATAAGGTGCAGAGTATGTACGAGCTTTTGATAATAGTTCACTTTTCAACTGTTTAAAACACAAGGCGTGCCGGGTGGTGGAATTCAATGCAGTGTGTCGTGATGGACTCTATATTGATTTAGAAGAAAGCTCATCAATGTGATATAAACTTCAAAAATACCTTATATCAAAAATACAGCGTGAAACTCAATACGTGAGCAAAGTAAGCAGAGGTAGCGAGTGGGCTAGTGTTAAGACACTCCACTTCATACTTTCGCCGAATTCTGGAGGTATTGTATGTTGAGTGGAGAGAGCCACACTAGAGCGAAGAAATGAAAATATTAAATGTTTTTTCGAGTGGAAATCGAACCCATAAGCTATACAGTCACTTGCTCGTGCCCCCGCGCCACGACTGGCCTCAACTGGCATGATTTATTAGGGGTGATTAATACTGATTGTAAGATGCGTATGAGTTGGTATAATTTGGAAAATGAGACAGTGATAAAGCAAGAAATGTTTAATATTTAATTATCTTTATTTGCATATATAATTGCAAAAACCAGATTATTAGGAATTGGTCGCGTGTTCAATTGCCAAGTGGCATGTGATGTTCGGTTTGTAATTTTCATACTTTTTAATAATTTATTGCTTATGTCATTCATCATATCTGTTATGAAGAAGATGAAATAAATAAAATAAATCATGCTGTATCCCGCACACAGCAGGGTAAGCAGAGGGAACCTAGTGTTAAGACATTCCGTTCCTCACTTTCTGCCGAGTTTTGGAAGCATTGCGTGTTGAGCGGCAGAACTCAACGCCTCATGGAGAAGATGACGATGTAAATTATGGAAAAAATTACGCTCCATCTCCACTTGAAGCTTCATTTGAGTTTATAAAGATCCAATTAAGTTTTTGTCATCAACTCAACTCTCAACCTACCGTTATAAAATGAAATGACGTAATTATGATTATAATGACATATTTGAAAAGGGATATTTAAAAATATGGGAGGAAACTGTTTAGCATTCCATGGATGCCGTACCGGGGCCATCGCGCTGCAAGGTAAAGACTTTAGAGCAGTGTCTGGGACTTTAGAGCGTTGCGACCCAAGCGTAAATTTAAGTTTTTTTTTCACCTTCACGCTGTATCCCGCACACAGCAGGGTAGGCAGAGGGAACCTAGTGTTACGACACTCTGTTCCCCACTCTGCCGTATTCTGGAGGCATTGCGTGTTGAGTGGCAGAACTCAACGCCGCGCTTGTTCTCGACACCAGAGCGAAGAAATAGAAATATAAATTTAAGTAAATATTTCATCTCCTCGAGAGGGGATCGAACCCACAACCACTCGTTTTACACTTTGTGCCAGTAAATTTAAGTTGCTCTAAGTCCAAGATCATCTCTATTTTACCAAAATATGTAATAATAATAAAAAAATAATAGCCTAAGTAAAATAGTCATACGTTAGTTATTTCATCATTATTTTTTTTAATTTTGTACGATTTTATAACATTTTTCGTAACGAAATGGACAGAGAGTGCCTGTCACGTCTTTAGGTTGCCACCCATTTTAATATTATCTACAACGTGTCGGGCGGTCGGTGTTTAATCATATCTGTGAGCTGAAAATTTTCTCAATAAATACTAACCCACTTCTTGGCATAATCACGTAGGTCCTGTATTTCCTCGTTTCCTGAGAAAAGTCCTTTCTAAATGTTACTCTTAGTTATATTCCTTAAAATATGCATGGCAAATTTAAACTTTCTAAATCCAACAGTTTTGGATTTGTTTTTTGTCTGTCAGCTAGTTACGGAAGAGTTATATGTAAATAGATAACGACTTTGCCATTCTCTTGATTCTCTATCGCGATACCTATTACCTAGTACCCATCTGCTAATATGGCGTTAGTATAAAAGAATTACGACGTTAGTATAAAAGAATGCACTATGTTACGTGTACGTATTGTTATGTATGAAATGTGAAAAGATCAGCTTTATCAAAATTCGGATAGTGTTATAATTAAATCTTAAAGATATAATATAATTATTAATAGCAAAAGCATCGACTTCTTCATTTTCAACTGGATCCCAAAGTACCCTTAAAGTCTATCTTCTGCAATAAAAAAAGAATCCTCGAAATCGGCTGGCGGAATATCGAGATATTCGCCAATTTTCACGCTCATACTTAATGCAAAATTGAGACTTGTGTGATTTTCTCATGGATGCCATTGTCAGAAATTGAACAAATTAAAATGGGATTGAATTCGATTTTAAATAATAAAAAAGTCATCAAAATCGATTCACCCAATCAAAAGTTTTAAGGTACCAAACCTTAAAAAAACCAATAACAAAAAAAAAGTACAATGAATTGATAACCTCTTCCTTACGGAAGTCGGTGAAGAAAGTTTAATTTGAATTGATGAAACTATTATAGTTATTATTTTTTTCTAATTTTACGTGTATAAAGTTTTTGATGTTAGTCGTTGAGAAATACCCTCATTTGGAGCAAATTCTGGAATTAAGATTATGTCAGGTTTGTCATAAAAATGCAATGTGTTGTAAAATTTTAATCCTGTAGGACAGAAGCAAGTCGTCATTCGCAGGTTGAAATATTTGACACAAATAAGCACTCGCTAAGACGCATTAGATTTCTACTCAGATAATGACTTTTTTAGCTTCACGCTGTATCCCGTAGATAGCAGGGTAGTGTCTTAACACTAGATAGACACTCCGTTTTCCACTTTTCGCCGAATTCTTAGGGGGCATTGCGTATTGAGTGGCGGTACTTCAACGGCGCGGTTGGCTTTGGTACGAAAGCGAAAAAAATTATGAATCGAAATTGGACCGACTATCTGCCGCGTTTACAGTCACACGCTTGTGCACCTACACCATGACTGGCTTGAAGAATGATTATATTTAAATTAATTTCTGCCAGATGGATAAAGTGCGGCGTTGAGTTCCGCAACTTAACATAATCAAGTGTAACTCAAAATAATCGAGTGTAAGTATTATCGTTAGATTTTCTCTACCTAACATGAAACGTGAACAAGCATAAAGCTGTTTTATCGAAGCAGTCCTAAAAACCTCTTTTAAATATGTAAGTATATCAAAAGATTGCTTTAAATATCAACCACAGATATTAAATAACATAATAAAATAAATGTATAAATAAATGCATTTTAGTTGCACATTTTAAACTAGTAGGTGGACACGTCTCACATATCATTATTACAGCGTCTAGGTACTAAGTACTTATCATTAATGATTCTAATAAAAATTATCTTAAATATTTACAATAGTGTATAGAACTCATATGTTTGTTTAGTTGTATTAATATGTTATTTGTTTGTTTTTTATCATTGAGCTGGGCGAAGTTCTTACTGGTCTTACTGGTGTTTCGTTGTAATGCTACTCCTAGAGCGTTAAACCTACAGCTCTGAAATTAGTTAGTTTGATGATAATTGTAAAATAAAAATAATATCAGCTTCACGCTGTATCCCGCACACAGCAGGGTAGACGGAGGGAACCTAGTGTCATAAGACACTCCGTTCCCCACTTTCTGCCGAATTCTGGAGGCATTGCGTGTTGAGTGGCAGAACTCATCGCCGCGCTTCCCTCGACACCAGAGTGAAGAAATGGAAATATAAATTTAAGTAAATATTTTCATCTCCTCGAGTGGGGATCGAACCCACAACCAGTCGGTTTTACGGTCACACACCGTGCCGCTGCGCCACGTCTGGCCTCTATAATTTAAACTGTAGTTTTTGAATAAATGTTCCAAATCTGTCCCATAGAGTGAAGCTGTGGATCGTTTTGAAATTCACGCGCACAGATTGAACTTTGACTAACCAAACCCAGCGTGTACGAACAAATCAGAAAATTTAGCAACATTTTGCAACATAGCTTCACCTGCTGTGCACAGCATGTTGCGGATCCTAATATATATATATAGGTAATAAAATCGTATTTTAATATTATTATTATTAAATAGTATACTATCTATATATATAAAAGGACTTGTGCTGACTGACTGAGGTAAGACGCACGCAGAGCGGTAACCGCTGATGGTAGAAACGTGAAATTTGGGCAGATGTTTATTTTCATATTCTGGACATCCACTAAGAAGGGAATTTGAAAAATTTTAACCCTAAAGGGGTGAAATAGGGGTTGAAAGTTTGTATGGAAAAAAATTGTAATCTGTACCGATTTTTATAAAATTTGAAATTCAGACTTTTAAAAAGATTTCATTGAAAACGTGTTTCATGGTTTTTAAGAATTCACCCCCTAAGGGTTCAAATAAGGGGTTGAAAGTTTATATGGAAAAATCTTTAAATTGCCACTGATTTTTATAAAAATTTAAATTCAGACTATTAAAAATATTTTATTGAACACGTGTTTCGTGGTTTTTTTTGAATTCACTCCTAATAAGCGGGCGAAGCCGCGCGCGCCCTCTAGTTTAATAATAATAGGGTCATTGCTATATAAAAAAAATACTTACGCGAAAGCTATTTATGTATAATAGAAAGTAGCGGTAGTAAGTATCGGGTAGCAGGGTAGGGTGTAAAAATAATTGATAATTAAAAACTAAAACAATCCAAAAATCTAGTCTTTAGGACCAGACTGTTCTGGGGTGGGCACGGTCCACTCGGCACCCCCTTTTCCTACGTCCATGAACGGACATACAAATATACACATAAACAGGCACGTCAAAATTATAACACCTTATGTTTTCGTCGGAGGTTAAAATATGCCACTGTTGAATATAAATCCGGCCAAACCGATCGTGGCACAGCGGCACAAAGTGTGACTATATAATCGACTGGTTGTGGGTTCGATCCTCACTCGATGGAGTGAAATATTTATTTTCATTCATATTTTCATTTCTTCACTCTGGTGTCGAGGCAAAGCGCGGCGTTGAGTGCCGCCACTCAGCACGCAATACCTTCAGAATTTGGCGGAAAGTGGGGAACGGAGTGGCTTAACACTAGGTTCCCTCTGCCTACCATGCTGTGTGCGGGATACAGCGTGAAGCTGATTGATTGTATATAAATCCTGCCCTATTCCTATTATTATAACACGCCATAACGCTGTGACCGATAAGTGTATAGCTAAAAATAAATCAGAATTAGGTATACATACATATATCGTGATTTATCTAAATTGTATTGTAAGCAGCCAAAAAAGTTATCTAATCAGTAATTGTTTAAAAAGAACTCGTTAAAAATGTATTCACGTAGTGGTGATGTATCCGTAGGTAGGTAGAGAAGATCCGTGTAGATACCTTAGAATACCTTGTACCTAGGGACAATGATAGATTTACTTCAAATTTGACCCTATAAGTGCCACAAATGAACCTCGCGGTCTTTCGTACCCAACATCTCGATCGTCCCCGAAAAAGTCGGAGATGTGGAATGTTCATGTGAGGTGCGCATTGGCGAAATTTTGTTCTTTCTCTTTTCATCGATGTTTTGAGTGGAGAATTTGAGGTAAGAGGACTTATATTACGCATACTTTGTAGTAGTAGTAGTTGTCAGCCTTTTTTATAATCTAAAAGATTTTTTTTAGTATAGAAATACTATGTATAACTGTTTATTAATATTAATATGAGGCTATGATATATAGATAAATTATACTTAAAGTTAATTAAAACAAGTGTGGAATTGAAGAAAAGTGTCCTAAGGTACAAGGATCTCCCTACATATTTTTCGGCATATCGTAGAACCACTTGTACGGTGGACGTAGGGCTGCATAAACATTGAGGCCAGTCGTGGCGCAAAGACATAAGAGTGCGACTTTAAACGCAACAGGTTGTGGGTTCGATTCCCAGTGAGGGAAATGAAATATTTAATATTTTCAAAGCACAGCGTTGAGTCCCGCCACTCAACACCCAATGCCTCCAGAATTTAGGTAAAAGTGGACAACGGAATTATCTTAATGGGAACGGTTATCTTAACTGTTCCCATGTTCCCTCCTCCTTACGTGTTTAGGTAGGAGTAAATTACTTTTACAATGATTTAAATCAATATATTCGTTTCTCAGAGGCTCCTATTAGTAAATTAAAATAAGCTACTATATTGTACTTTTACTACACGATTTCACGATTGCGCCCGTTCGCCACGATTGCTTTAAACAACAATGTCTCGAAAATTCGGCGGAAAGTGGGGAACGTAGTGTCTTGACACTATCTGCCTACTACAGTACAGTGGGCTACAGCATAAAGTTCAGAATCTTTTCGATCTTAAAATTTTTACAAGTGCTCATTTTTTTCTAACTTGATAGTAGGTGATGATTATAAGTAGTTTACGGTGTAGTATATTAAAAAAAATATAAAATTTAGGCTAAAGTATATGAGATATGGAAATGAAGCCGTAAATAATGCTGATCAGCATCTGTATATAATAACATGGCTACTCTTAGTGGTGGAAGTAGGTACTTACAATTTAGGCCGAATTTTTGATCCTAAAAGAATAGATTACCAAATACTTGTGATACGAATCTAGGCAAATGAAGTCGCGGACACTCTCAAGTGAACGTATAAAAGAAAAAAAATGACAAAATATAATACGCTTTATCGATAAAAAAAAATATTACTTTTCTCTATAAATTCATTATATAAAATACATTACACAAATAAACATTTTTAAATATTTGTAGTAAACACACTAGAATCTCTTTAATAATTGATTATTATTGTAAGAAATAATCACATTACACATCTAATACTCTAAAATTATATAACTTTAAGTTATTAGAAAGTTAAAATTATATATTAAAGTGTCATAACATGAAAACAAAACGAAATACTGTAAACTGGAGACTAGAACCATTAGATATATTAAATCAGCTTCACGCTATATCCCGCACACAGCATGGTAGGCAGAGGGAACCTAGTGTTAAGACACTCTATTCCCCACTTTCTGCCGAATTCTGGAGGCATTGCGTGTTGAGTGGCAGAACTCAACTCCGCGCTTAGCCTCGACACCAGAGCGAAGAAATGGAAATATAAATTTAAGTAAATATTTCATCTCCTTGAGTGGGGATCGAACCCACAACCAGTCGGTTTTACAGTCACACTTTGTGCCGCTGCGCCACTACTGGCCTGGCCTGTATTATACATACAAATGCAATAAAAAACAAACAACAATCCATTATGTCACCATATTACTAATATATCAGAATATCAATATATATTTTTTTTAATTGCCACTTTTAAAAGCAATATAAATATTTTTTTTCCTCGACTCGAACAGATAGTCTCAGCTAAGTTTAATGACTTATTTTAATATCAGTTACTAACTTTCCTGGCATTTATCTAATTATAATATTAAAGTATATAATATATCGTAAAAAACAACTTATCTTTAACAATATTAGCTGTGACCTTCGACTTCTTCCTTTTTTTTCTCCATTTTAGGTGGTTATTAATATACTACTGCTGATATGGAGTAAGCTTCGAAGCCAGCGTCAAAGCAACATGCATCCGTGATTTCTGCGTGATATTTTCTATATAAAAAAAACTAACAATTGTTTATTGTTTTTGAAATATGATATTTATTATTTAATTTCTGATTATTATTTGTGTTTTTATTTTATTATAATAGTGTTTTGGAAACGATCATGTCAAAATTAAATTTTTAATTAGCAGTTACATGAAAGTAGATAATCGATGATATTTATTAGATTTTTTAGTTTGATAACGAAAACGTCCTAGGAAATTTATATATTGTTGAATAGACATGGCTTTTATAAAAATAAGTATAGATTTAATTTTATATTAGTTTAATGGTGTAATGCTAAAAAAAAAAGTAAATAAATGAAAAGTCAGCTTCACGCTGTATCCCGCACACAGCAGGGTAGACAGAGGGAATCTATTGTTAGGACACTCAGTTCCATATTTTTCGCAAATTTAATTCCGGAAGTATTGCGTGTTGAGTGGTTGAAATCAACGCGCGGTTTGCCTCGACACCAGAGCCACAATATAAATTAAAAAAATATATATTTCATTTGCTCGAGTGGGGATCGAACCCACGCGTTAACAGTCAGACACTTGTGCCCTTACACAACGACTGACCTCGCAATAATAAATTAAAGGGTGAAAATATCATATTTATTTACTTACACTCTTATATTTATTATAATATGTTAATAAGGAAAAAAATCATACTGCTTTAGGCTTTGAAGACAGGGGGTGTACCTACTAAGAATATAAAGACAAGATTTTCTTGTCGATGTCTCTGATCTGGTTTCTATAAATTACAAATAAAATGTTTATCTAATAAGCAATTGATCACAAATGCATACACGATTGGTGTCACCGTAGCCTTGAGCTGGATTTTTTTATTTTTTTCACGAGGCCCTTACGATTAATAGGTCGACGCGATAAATGACCACCGACCATATATATACCAGACCATTGAGGCCGGTCGTGGCGCAGCGGCACGAGGTGTGACTGCAAAACCGACTGGTTGTGGGTTCGATCCCCACTCGAGGAGATGAAATATTTACTTAAATTTATATTTCCATTTCCTCGCTCTGGTATCGAGGTTAAGCGCGGCGTTGAGTTCTGCCACTCAACACGCAATGCCTCCAGAATTCGGCAGAAAGTGGGGAACGGAGTGTCTTAACACTAGGTTCCCTCCTACCCTGCTGTGTGCGGGATACAGCGTGAAGCTAATTTAATAATTTTTATTTTTAATAAGTTGATACGTCCGTCTGTCTGTCCCGTGCAAGTAAGACATCCAAGATCCACAGTTATTAGATCGTGGATGTAGAGCGTGAAGCTAAGCGTTCGGCAAGAAGTAGTAAGGTAGGTATATAGGGGCTAAACGTGCCGCCGCCACTTCAGTCGCAGTTCGCCAGCTCTCGGACCCTCAGCGTCGCTCTGCCACGCGACCGGCTGTCGGCAAAAAGGAATTTTACATGTACTGTGTGATGTTAGTAAACAATAAGTGTA
>JAATLQ010032490.1:0-14370 GCA_013421005.1 Heliconius erato x Heliconius himera
GTGAGTTTCGCCTCGTTATATACTAAATGCGAGGGCATTTAGTATATAACGATGCAAAACTGTCGGTTAATTATCAGTCTCACTGTTAAGACGAGAGGATATACAACCATGTACGCTAAACTGGTGAGATTATTTATATTATTATTTATTAAATTATATATAATAATATATATTTAAATATAATGTAATATTTATAATATTTTTAAATAGATCAAGAAATTTTCGTTTAAATAATAAATATTAAATAGTACATATAAAATAATAATATATCTTATTTATTTATAAACTTTTTCTGACAGTTCATCGTCTGTGTCGTCGCCGCGGTAGCACTCGCCCGCGAGTACCCGCCCGGCATCTACCCCGCTGTGTGCCCCAACTACCCCTTCTGCGACTCTAATACCCTCATCAGATTCACTCCAGACGGCATGCCCATCCCTGAATGGGTTTACAACCCCTCCATCCTACCTGTAGCTCCTGCTGAGTAAGTAATAGAAAACATGTTCACGCTGTATCCCTCAAATAGCAGAGTAAGGAACATAGTGTTAAGACACTTCGTTTCCCACGCACCATTCAATTTTTGAGACATTGTATGTTTAAGGTGGAATTCAATCCCGCGCTTTGATTTATTACCATAGCAAGGAAATGAAAATAATTAATTCCCCGAATAGGAATTGAACCCTCAACCGCCACGTTTACACACCCTGTGTTTCAAAAGAATACTACGGAAATAAGCTAAAAGTTATTATTAAAAGAAATTATTTTATTAACTTTAATATTCTATTTTTGGTAATATGAAACAGTGTTTAACAAATTTTTCGCAGTATATTGTAACTGATATCCCAAACACCTTTAAAAATATTATTTAATAAATAATGCTTTGGCTGGTGATGTGTCTATTCGTTAGAACGGTTTTAGTTGTTATCATAATAACCCAAAATCTTTTAGAGATTCAGAGTTTTAGTACTTAAGAGTTCGCCTCGACCGCTGCCTTCCAGCCATCACTACCCACTATGTATACGAAACGACGGTTGCGACTCTCGGGATGACAATATATGAACTCGTCTCGATTAATATAATATTAAAAATATATAAATTTTATTATTCATAATTACCTGTTATTAATGTGGATTGCCATGTATATTTTATTTTATTTACTTTTAATTTATATCCAAAATACATACTGTTACAATATGTATTCAAATTACATCAATAATTGGTCTGTATTCAAGATATTTAAATAAGAAGGTCTACTATAAGCTTAGTTTATAGGACTGTTTTTATAATATGCTTCTTTTTTTTCAGCCCCAACGCCAATATTGCCGCTAAATACCCCGCCAACTTGAACCCCGCGGAATGTCCCAACTACCCCTACTGTTGGTGAACAGTTTAGACGCAGCCTGCCTTCCGGATTTACTTGTTAATGATAGATTCTACAAAACGTCAACTTGACATTTTTTTTTTCGTCATCTGTGGCAGTAGCCTCATATTTAGTAAAAAAGTATGCTCATTAACAGTGTACTGCCATATTTTTCTGTACTTCATTAATTTTGTAACACATAGCTAACTGATTTTTGCTCAGTATCTGGTTCTTTTGTAAAAAATGTGTAAAAATTGTAAATAAATACGGTATAGTAAAAGCTTGTTTTTGAAACTTACCTATTTCCCTATACATTGACTAAGTAGTATATAATATTTATCAAAATTTAAAATATATATATCATGTCGAATTTCGCTTACAATAATCCTTAGAAAAATATAAAAATAATTTAACA
The DNA here is from genome assembly GCA_013421005.1 of Heliconius erato x Heliconius himera. Classification (NCBI taxonomy): domain Eukaryota; kingdom Metazoa; phylum Arthropoda; class Insecta; order Lepidoptera; family Nymphalidae; genus Heliconius; species Heliconius erato x Heliconius himera. The sequence continues at coordinate 1,773 of JAATLQ010032490.1, forward strand.
TCAATAATACTTAAAAAACATTCATAATAGCGTTTTTATTACAAATATATTTATTTCGAAAACAAAAACTAAACTAAACTCAAGCACGGCGTTGAGTTCCGCCACTTAACACGTGTTACTCCTAATGCAATCGGAAGAGGTGGTGGAAAACGGTCGATCTTCACACTAAATTATCTCTTCCTACTCAGCTATATGCGAGATTGGTACAGCATAAAATAATAAATAATATATTGACTGCTTATCCCAATATTTTTCTTGTTATCTTAAGTATCTTTTAACCGTCACGTCATTTAGCTAATTAATATTTTTATTTATTCATTTGAAGTATATATGACATAATTAGTTATAATGCTATACATTATTATGTATAGCATATGATATTGAGTCAATATTTATCGTTTTTTTCCGTTATCATACTAGGCGTAAGAAAAGGGTAAGTCCGTGTCCACTCGAAAAATTCTTCACGTTGACACTGGTGAGACGAATATAGATGGGTACAGGAAGGCTGAGATGGCCAAACAGCCTCAAAAACAATGTTTACACGAACATATACAGCGTCGAGTCGAAGCAAAGGGAAACCGCCATGCGGCGGTTTCCCTTTGTGAGCTTTGTGTATGCGTGTATCGTTCATGACAAATGGCGTTTTATATTACATCAATAATTTTATTATTTATTTTCTTTAAAAAAACACTTTTACATTTTAGGAAAAAAAAATATTTTTTTAATAGTATTAGGCTTTTATAGAGTGGTTAAAACTGTGGTTTCATTTAAAGTGGTGCTGACACTTCCACCCTGTATATTACGGATATAGATTTATGTAATTATTATTAATAACATAAATCTATATCTAAAAATTCCTCAGTTACTATGAAACTGACAAACAAGGTATAAACGTAAATTCTGAATTTAAAAATTTGAAATTTGGCATGTCTGTAGGTAGGCTAGGGAGTTTATGGGAGAGAAAGTAAAAGAATCGAGATTTTCCTCTTTTTGTCCTAAAGTCATAGCGCTGTACACTGCATATATCTGAGTAGGCAGAGGAAACAGTGTTAAGACACTCCGTTCTTCACTTTCCTGCAAAACACTGCTCTCTGTATCTTTACCAGTGCAAAGAAATGAAAAATAATTAATAATTCATTTCCCTGATTGCAAATCAAACCCGTTGCGTTTATAGTCACACGTTCCACAAATGTCCTTAATACCACGCAAGCAAAGTTGCGGGGGACAGTTAGTTATTTTTACTTCAAATAGTTTTGATATTCCACATCTACATATCTTGAACTCACTCACTATGTAAAATGTCTTAATGTCGGGCGTCACGCCTTAATTGTTGTTTAATTTATAAAGTTAATAATATACTTTTAACTTTTATAAAATTGCTTTGCAATTTATAATTTTAATTATGAACTAATAGTTACACATCATGTTTACAATTATTTTCGTAATGTCGTTAAAAAATAATTTACTTTCTTTTCTTGTGGTATCTTTACATCGTTGTGTTAATTTTAGTCATTTGCAAAGAAATATTTTAAAAATCCAATTTAAAAAACCAGTAGTAATTTATTGAAGGTTAAAAAATATTGCGAAATCGTAAAGGACTTCCTAACCTAAAGAATGTGAGTTTGACAGAAATTGTTAACTTCAGAAAAAACCTTTGTGCAGTTTCGCTCTTTTTACTGCATATTGCAGGGTACATAGAGGGAATCTAGTGCTAAGTTATTGCGTTCTTACTATTTGTCTATTTTTCGCGACTCTTTTTGGTGATTGGCGGAACCAAGCGCCGTGGTTAAACGTGACAATAACTCATTTCCCTCATTCCCCCCTCGATATCGGAATCGAACCGACAACCGTCGCGTTTACAGCCAGACAATGTGCCACTGTGCCCAATCACATCGACAAACAATGACAATCTTAAATGTATTGTTAATATATTCTAATTCCGCTAAGATTTAAGAAACTAGACTAGTATGTACACACTAAGAAAAAAATAAGTGCATTGATACTTGCAAAATAATTATTTAGTATATTACTATATGACTGACGTAACTGAAAATTTAATTAGATTTATGTATGTAAGTATTTGTAATATTGTAATAAGTGCAAATATTTCGTCTCTGTATACCTACAAATATATTTCTATATCATGGGTTTGATCTCAAATGTTGTATCTCGCATATAACAGGGTAGGTAGAAGGAATCTAGAGTTAAAACACTCCGTTTCTTACTTTCCCCCTAATACCCAAAACATTGTGTGTTGAGTGGCCGAGCTCAACGCCACGGTTTGTCTTGTTTCTAGAGCGAGAAAATGAAAATAATTCATACATAGTTGGAATCGAACCCACGACCGTTGGATTCACAATCATATCCTGTGCCTCTGCGCCACTATGTTTGCTTTAACAAAATTTTGAATTAAGAATAAAATATATTAAACATGATGGCAGACCAATGTGAGCGTAGCGGAACAATGTCAGTTGACGGTTGTGGCTTTGAGTCCCATTCGGGGTTTTGAGCATTTTTAAGTTATTGTCATATTCGTTTCTAATAAATAAGCGCAGCTGCAAATAAATGAGTTCCGCCACTCAAAATGCAACGTCTCAAAGATTTGTTGGAAAGTGAGGAGCAGTGTTTTTTCCTCAGATTTCCACTGCCTACTATAAGGGAAAACCCGTGAAACTAAGAGCCGTAGTGGCGCAGTAGCACAAACGTGCGACGGTAAACGTAACGGTTGTGGGTTTGATTTCCTCGCGGAGGAATTAAACATTTAATAATTTCAATTCCTCCCTCTGGTAACGAAGCAAAACCCAGCATTGACTTATGCCGATCAACAAGCAATGACTCAAAGGCCTCAATTCGGCGAAAAAAAAAACATAATGAACCAAAAACGTCCTGTCATTTAAGGCATTTTGTCACTGTGAGATAAAAATGTAAATAATAAATAATACTGACTACAACAACATATAATTTAACAAATATACAAAAAAATATTTAAATCAAACATTTAACTCAATATTGGTAAAATTATTTTTTCTTTTCATTTATAGAGTTCTGTACTTATTAAGGAAAAAGAAACTCTTATAAAATCGCTTTGTTGTCCGTCTGTCTAAGTGTCTGTTTTCAAGACCCTGACAAAAAAATAGAATTCTACATTTACTTAAAAAAAGATATATCGCAAAAAACTCGTATTTCGACTATCAAGGGAATCAAAATTCATAATGTACTTCCGGTTAGCCTATAATTATGAAATTTGGCAGCTAGCATCTAAAGGAAGTACTAGTCTACTAGTAGGAAAAAATCTGAAAACTAGACATTTGTGTTTAAATTCTAAAAAATAATAGCCCTAAATACCAAAAAACGCGTATTTCGACACTATAAAAGGAATCAAAATTAATAGGGTACTTCTGGTTGACCTATAATTATGAAATTTGACAGCTATCATCTATAGGTAGTAGCAGTAGTTCAGGAAAAAATCTGAAAACTATACATTTGTAGTTAAATCTTAAAAAATAATAGCCTTAGAAGGGGGTTCGATCCCCACTCGAGGAGATGAAATATTTACTTAAATTTATATTTCCATTTCTTCGCTCTGGTGTCGAGGTTAAGCGCGGCGTTGAGACCTGCCACTCAACACGCAATGCCTCCAAAATTCGGCAGAAAGTGGGGAACGGAGTGTCTTAACACTAGGTTCCCTCTGCCTACCCAGCTGTGTGCGGGATACAGCGTGAAGCTGATTTATTTTTTTAAATTTTCTTAAATGGGGGCAAAATTTGGAATTAAAGCCGCAAGTACAAGTGAGGTATCAGATAAAAGGGCTCTAGCTAAGCTAAGCCTGAATTTCAGAAAAAGCTCGAAACCAATCCAATTTTTGTACGGAACACTCGGTGGGCGAGCCTGACTCGCACTTGTCTGGTTTTTATTTATTTTAGTATGATATTTCGTAAGTACCTACATAAAAGGAAGTATTACTTAAATGCAGATTAAATATTATTAATATCATCATAACTAATTTATAAAAAAACAACGATTTGACAGGTTTCCAGCACGCAACGTTTCAAAAATAAGGCATTTTTTAGTTTCACGCTGAATCCCGCATATGAAAATGTCAGCAGACGGAACTTAGTAAAGAAATTAGTAAGATAGTTTGTATACTTGTGCTCTACACCGCACTTTGTCTTATTAGTTACTCAGGGCGACGAAATTAAAATCTCGCACTACGATGCCATGTATTGAAGATGTATATATAAATGTAAAAAAAGGATGTCATAAAAAAAACATTGTATCACACTGTCTGATTAAAAGTAAACGATGGTTTTAGATTCAATTTGAATTATTTTAATTTCCTCACTCTGATGGTCTCTAATTGAAGTGGGAGGGGTGGAACGGAGTACGGTGCGTTTCAACACTAACTTCTCTCTGCCTACACGGGTATATGCGGAATAGGTACCTACAGCAAGAAATTTAAAAAAAAATTATTGACTGTTTTCATAGTTATTCCATTTTTCTTTTATATTATCTTAGTTATCTTATTACCTTGGTCGTTTTGATAAATAATACTTTTATTTACTAATTTAAAACATATATCATATATTTGTGACGTATATTTTTAATTTATACATAAAATGATCTGTTTAAATCAAAAAAAAAATTGAAAGATTTTTACTAAATTGCATTTTTACAAAAAATCGACTCGAATCTCTATCTCATCTCAAGCAAAATCCCTTAAAAATATCTCTACAAATATGACAATTAAACAAAAGAGACATTTCTATGATTTATTCAGTTATTTTTTGTTATTAACTTTTGCTAGGCAAATATCCAAATCAAATAGTTGATTTTAAATGTGAGTTTCGCCTCATTATATACTATATGCGAGGGCATTTAGTATATAACGAGGCAAAACTGTCGGTTAATTATCAGTCTCACTGTCAAGACGAGAGGATATACAACCATGTACGCTAAACTGGTGAGATTATTTATTATTATTATTTATTAAATTATATATAATAATATATAATATATATAATAATATATAATATATATAATAATATATAATATATATAATAATATATATTTAAATATAATATAATATTCATAATATTTTTAAATTGAACAAGAAATTCGTTCACAACGCCGAAATGGATCTTAGGTCTTTCTGTATGTTCGTCAGATCACTCCTCATTCTAGAAACACCATATCTGAATTTAGACAGTATGTATAAAATAAGAATATTTCTTATTTAATGATAATTTTTTTCCAACAGTTCATCGTCTGTGTCGTCGCCGCGGTAGCGCTCGCCCGCGAGTACCCGCCCGGCGTCCACCCCGCTGTGTGCCCCAACTACCCCTTCTGTGACCCTAGTACCTTCGGTAGATTCACCGTAGACGGCATGCCTATCCCTGAATGGGTTTACAATCCCTCCATCCTACCTGTAGCTCCTGCTGAGTAAGTAATAGAAAATATCTTCACGCTGTATCCTATATCCTCATATAGCAGAGTAGGGAACATAATGTTAAGACACTTCGTTTCCCACGCACCATTCAAATTTTGAGACATTCTGTGTTTAATAATGGAATTCAATCCCGCGCTTGGACTTGTTATCATAGCAAGGAAATGAAAATAATTCATCTCCGAATCGGAATTGAACCCTCTACCGTCACCTTTACACCTGTGTTTCAAACGAATAATACGGAAATAAGCTAAAAGTTAACTATTTTTGATAATACGAAAAAGTGTTTAACTAATTTTACGAAGTATATGCATTCAAATTCCATCAAAAATTTGGTCTTTATTCAAGATATTTAAAATAAGAAGGTTTACTTACTATAAGCTAAGTTTATAGAATTGTTTTTATAATATGATTCTTTTTTTACAGCCCCAACGCCAATATTGCCGCTAAATACCCCGCCAACTTGAACCCCGCGGAATGTCCCAACTACCCCTACTGTTGGTGAACAGTTTAGACGCAGCCTGCCTTCCGGATTTACTTGTTAATGACAGATTCTACAAAACGTCAACTTGACATTTTTTGTCGTCATCTGTGGCTCATTAACAGTGTACTGCCATATTTTTCTGTACCTTTTTAAATTTGTGTATACACATAGCTAACTGATTTTTGCTCAGTATCTGGTTCTTTTGTGAAAAAATGTGTAAAAATTGTAAATAAATACGGTATAGTAAAAATTGTTTTTGAAACTTATTTCCCTAAACATTTACTTAGTAATTATTTTATACTAAAACGCTTACAATAATTTTTAGAAAAATATAAAAATAATTTAATATCAATTATACTTACAAAACCAGGCAAGCGCGAGTCGGGCTTGCCCACCGAAGGTTCCATACAACTAGTGCGTCTTAAAAAAATGAATAAAATATATATTGGAGTATGCTCACCAAGCCCTTTCATCTCACCTCACTTGGACTTAATACGAAAATACGATTTTTTTTAAAGATTTATTTTATTTTCAGATTTTGCCTGAACTAATACTACCTCTAGACTAAACTAATAAATACTACTTGTTAACTGAAAAATATTATAACTCTAGTTCAATCAGAAGTATCCTACTAATGTTAGTGTTTTGTGTTAATTTATTGTTCCTATTTGTGTTTTATTAGTGTTTTTGTGATATAAACGCCCATATCTTTTTTTAAATAAATGTAGAAATACGATTTTTCAGGAAATGAAGGGACCGTAGACCTGAGTATATGGTTGGAATTTCAATATCTGATCAGGGGTCTTGCTGTCAACAGACAGACGGTCAACAAAGTGATCTTATAAATTCCTTTTTTCTTTAAGAGATACGGAACCCATTCATAACACCGTTGGTTTTTTTTATTACAAACAGAAACGATGAGATTTGAAAGATTTTCCGCCATTTAAGACGTGTTGTCCCTAATTCAAGTGGAAGAAGAGGTGGAAAACGGTGTATCTTAACTCTAACTTCTCTCTGCCTACTCAGCTATATGCGAAAGAAGTACAGCGAAAAATAATAAAAAATGTATCAACTGTTTTCATACTTATACCAATTTTTGTCTTGTTATCTTAGGTATCTTCTTCTTTCTTCTTCATTCCGTCACGACAATTAGATAACTACATAATTAAGGCTTATATTTTTACTGTACATGATAAATATCATGTCCATCCGAAAAAAAATTGTAATCAAAAGTTAAGGCTAAAATATTAAAAAGTTTACATTAAAAAAAAGTGAAGCATGTTTTAAAGGACTTTTACTAAATTGCATTCTTATTTAGAATATAAAAACAATTAGAAAAGAATTTTACGTTTCAAACGTAAAATTCTTTTGACATTGACACTGATGAGATGGATATACTTTTGTGCCTACCCTGGGGTATATAATAGTCTCTAAAAGTTTACAAAAAATTGCCCCGAAAAAAAAACAAAGTTTTCACGAACATATCTCTCCAAAGGTAGAGTCCAGCCGCCCCAGAAAATATCTCTAGATACGCCAATGCAAATTTGATAATCATCGCTCCCAAGTTTCTAGTGACTACTGTAGACCGCCAGCACTGGAAAATACGCCCGGATACGCCTATATTTATCATATAGGCGTATCCTCAAATGTCTCATTGCACTTGAAAATATGGTTATAATATATACAAATATATACATATATCGATTACAAAATAGAACCTTTTGTTTTTACCTATTTAGTTATCATCATATTTTTAATTAAATCTACTAAATTATAAAAAGCATGTGAATAAAGAAACAATTTCATATTTTTATTATAAAATCCCTTTGAAATACATCTCTACAAATATGACAAATTGACGATTAAGCAAAATAGACATTGCTATAATTTATTCAGTTATTTTTTTTCTGTTATTAACTTTTGCTAGGCAAAGATCTGAATCAAAAAGATTTTAAATGGGAGTGGAGGCCTCGCATTTAGTATATAACGGCGTGGAACTGTCGGTAAATTATCAGTCTCACTGTTAAGTCGAGAGGATATACAACCATGTACGCTAAACTGGTGAGATTATTTATTATTATTATTTATTAAATTATATATAATAATATATATTTATATATAATATAATATATTATAATGCTTTTAAATTTATTATGATGTTTTATAGGCTGTATGGACAATGTAAAACCACTGTTTACTTATTAACAATTTAAAAAACCATGATTTAGAGTGTTTTGATAATATTTAAATAGCTTCTTAATTTAAAGTTTTAATTTGTTTTGAGGAATTATATATTATATTTTTTTTTATTTTCACTTATTTTTTATAACTATATATTATTTTTATTATTTACAAAAGTATTATAAATAAATACAGATTTTTTATGAAAGCTATTTTATGACAAATCATATTCTTCTTTGCACTAGCTTAGTTTATTTATATTTTATATAGACATACAGACTGAATAAAGAACTTTAAAATCAATATGATTTATACATTTAAGAATTTTTGAGTTTTTTTATGAATATATATCTCAGTATAATAAATGCCTAATTTTAATTTTACGTAATCATCTAATATGAAGATTTCTTTTAATTCAAACTATGTCACTATTTCGTACTAAAAAGTATTTTATCTATACAAAACTGTAATGAATAACTCCCATTTCATAACCACTGTGCTATACAATTCTTTAATTGTTTATTATATAATAAAATATAATAGAATTTAATTTAATATTACCTAAGTTAATATATCGCTTCAGTGAATTTTACAGAAACAAAAGTTATTCGTTGCTCAACCATTTTTTTTTACTTTACACTCGTATCGTGAAATTGATACCGTAAATAGTTTCTTTTTTTTAATATATAAGCAGTAAATACTTATAATGTTATATTTTTTTATTTTTGTTTTAAGCACAGAAAATTGCAATAGTTTTGTAGATTGTTTATTCTCAAGCTACGTTAGGATTATGTGGAATACGTAAATATATATATTTAGTCCGATATATCAACGTTTTTGTCCATTTAAGATATATTTCGGAACGGCTGACATTATATTAATATTACAAAGCTGAGGAGTTTGTTTGCTTGAACATGCTATTAATCTTAAAAACTACTGGCTCAAATTGAAAAATTGTTTTTATGTTGGACTATTCACTTATTGAAAAAGCCTATCAAGCTATATTACATCGCGTTTAAATATTTCGATGTGGTATGTGTCATACACAATTATTAGCACTTTTCCAAATGAAAATTTCTATTTTTGTTATGATTATTTTTTGCTTCACGCTGCGTCACGTCTACAGTCTACTCTACCTACGCTATCTTCCTTGGGGAGGGAACACAAGGGAACTTGGTTAAACTAACTAATGTTAAGACATTCCGTTCTAAGTAAGACATTCCGTTCTAAGTAAGACATTCCGTTCCAAGTAAGATTTCCGTTGCCCACTTTTCGCCAAATAAATTAGTTAAATTATAAAACTAATATAACTTTTTCTCCAACTGAATCGCAACGGCAATAACAAATCAATGATCAAATTACAATTAACAATACGTATTGGACATGATACACGATAGTTACCATTCGATACGAAATAACGTTTTTGCGCAAACTCGTGATATGCACCATTTAGTTTGACAGTGTAATAAATAATTAATTATATTGCATGGAGGCGGGAAGTTGCCGAAAATTGTATACACTTCTACTTTAGACACCGTCTGGACCGTAAACGCGACGGTTGTGGATTCGATTCCCACCAGAGCTAGGACCAGGGAACTACCTTTTTAATTATAAATTTCTCTTCAACAGCATTCAAATCAAATCCATAAATAGAGCTGTGCCTTTCAAAATACGCAATGTATCGAATTTGGGAGTAAAGTAGAGAATAGAGTGTCTTAACACTTACTTCCGCTAAATACGTGGAAAATTATTTCTAAATCTATTATTTGCTTAGAAAAAAAGTAGAACATAATTTAAAGCATACATTCGACACTCGACACCCATTCTTAACGACAACCGAGTAATGCTAATTTAATAGTAATAAATACCCAGTTTCATTGTATCGCCCACATATTGCCTAACTATTTTGGTGCACTAATATTGTTTACGTTTTGATTGTAATCGAATAACTTGTTGACATTCCTTGTGTTAGATAAATTTAAAATGTCAAAATTGTATTATTTTAAACGTACTTATTTAGAAAATGTATAAAAATTTGAACGTAGCGGGACTCGAACCTGCGCCTCCTGGAAACCGACCAGGCTTAGTAGTGAACGTATGACTTAGTGGTCAGAGCACCTGGTCGGTTTCTAGGAGGCGCGGTTCGAGTTACGTTCAAATTTTTATACGTTTTGTAAATTAGTATTTTTCTTTCCTAAGAGTGGGATAAGACTTTAAAAAATGTTTAAAAATATTACTTATTCATATATCTATCTTCCTTTAACAGTTCATCGTCTGCGTCGTCGCCGCGGTAGCGCTCGCCCGCGAGTACCCGGCCGGCCTCCACCCCGCTGTGTGCCCCAACTATCCCTTCTGTGACTCTAACACCTTCGCTAGATTCACCCCGGAAGGCATGCCTATCCCTGAATGGGTTTACAACCCGTCCATCCTACCTGTAGCTCCCGCTGAGTAAGTACTATAAAAATCTTCACACCGTATCCCGCTCATAGCATAGTAGGGAGGATAGTGTTAAGATACACTATTTCCCACGCACCATTTAATTTTGAAGATATTTGGTCTTTAGTAGCAGAACTCAATCCCGTGCTTTTTCTTATTATTATAGCGACGAAATTAAAATATTTTTGTTCCTCCGCATAGGAATCTACCCCCATCCGTTGCGTTTATACTCGAGGCGACGATCCTATTCAAATAGAACAAAAATTTGATCTATATTACAAGATATAAAAGGGTCTAATATAAGCTAAGTTTGATTGTTTTATATAATATGCTTCTTTTTTTTTCAGCCCCAACGCCAATATTGCCGCTAAATACCCCGCCAACTTGAACCCCGCGGAATGTCCCAACTACCCCTACTGTTGGTGAACAGTTTAGACGCAGCCTGCCTTCCGGATTTACTTGTTAATGACAGATTCTACGAAAAGTCAACTTGACATTTAATTTTTTCTCTTCATCTGTGGCAATAGCCTCATATTTAGTAGAAAATTGTGCTGATTAACATTGTACTGCCATATTTTTCTGTACCTTATTAAATTTGTATATACACATAGCTAACTGATTTTTGATCAGCATCTGGTTCTTTTGTAAAAAAATGTGTAAAAATTGTAAATAAATACGGTATAGTAAAAATTGTTTTTGAAGCTTATTTCCCTACACATTTACTAAGTTATTATTTTATATCAAAATTTAAAAATAAATATCATCTCGAATTTTGCTTACAATAATCCTTAGAAAAACATAAAAATAATTTAATATCAAAAATACTTTAAAAAATATTCATTTTTATTACAACGAAATGACAAAGATACAAAAAGATTTAGTGGAAAAAAACTATTCCAAAATCTGGTTTCAACATACTATCTTCTATTATTTATCTGTATTTATATATATATTCTATATTTATATATACACGAAACCGCTGCACCATAAAGGTGAATACAAAAACAAGTGTAAGTATTTATACATTGCAATGCATTGTATTATAATACGTCATTAATTTTGGCGTCGCAAGGACGACTATCCGAACAAGTCGCCCGCGCTGTCAACAGTTGCTTAATTATGGCGCGAAATGAATATAAATCGATTACTTGATATAATAAAAATGTACCGACAAAGTACACATTAAATAGTTTTTTTTTAACTAAGAAATGTATGTGTGTACACATATACAAAATTTTTAAAATTATTTTTTTTTTTTATTTTTCTTTTTTATATTGTCAATAACTTTTGTTATTAAAATATTTTTTAAAAAATAATTTTATATTGTTATAACTTCATGTTTAATTCCGTATACACGGAAGGCTAGAAAATCTAGTGCTAAGACACTCCGTTCTTCGTTTTTCGCTGGATTTCGAGACCCTGTATTTATTGCTAGAGGGCATCATTTAAAACTAGAATATAAAAATAACTCCCACTCCAAGAGCCCACAACCCTTGGGATTACAATAAAATCCTGCCTTTAATAACACCATGGAAAAAACATAAAAACATCCAATCAATTCTAGTAACAAAAAGTCATAAAAACAAAACAATATTAAAGTCAAAATCAAAGTCAAAGTCAAAGTCAAAGTCAAATATTTTTATTCAAAATAAAAAGTTACATACTTCATTTTTTGAACGTCAAATAATTTACCACCAGTTCACTAAAATTAGTGCCTCAGACCTGAGAAGAACCGGCGCAAGAAACTCAGCGGGACTTATTTTTTTTTAAATCAATTATACAAAATCTCATTTCAGCGTTTCTGACAATGATACTTCATTTATATAATCATTAATTTGGTAATAACCTTTAACACACAAACGTCTTTTCACAACTCTTTTAAATTGTGATATAGAACATTCTCGGACGTTTTCTGGGATCCTATTGTAAAAGCGTACACATTGTCCCATAAAAGAATTACGGACCCGATGTAATCGGGTCACAGGTGCAATAAGTTTACTCCTATTTCTAGTATTGATATTATGTACATCACCAATTTTGGCAAAATCTTTAAT